>JANHGB010047741.1:0-54408 GCA_026283785.1 Coracopsis vasa
GCTGCGGTCGGGGCCACGGGGCTCGGCCGGGGCGCACCGCCCTTTCGGAGCTGGCCGTGGTGCTGAAGCCGCCCGCCGGCGCACACGGAGGCGCCTGTGCCCGCGGTCGGTTGTGGGGAGCGGCTGCGCCGTCCCCCCGCTCGCTCCTCTCATCTTCTGCCATCCCACAGGAATAACTGGGGAAGCTCCCAGGGGAAACGAGTATTATTTTCAGCCTGTAATTAAGGCTTCCTGCACTATCTAGCAGGAAGAAAGATGCGCGTTCAGCATGGGCAGGGCCACCACAGTGCCTTGTGGTCCCACAGGATACCACAGTGAGGTGATACGTGGAGGGAGCTGGGAGCAGCCATGCGATGCTCGAAAGGCATCTCCAGGGTAGCGCAAAGCAGAGGAGGCTTCTTAGTAAAACTCACAGGGGAAAAACGAGAGGCACCTGCTCCCCGTTCTTTGTAATCGCCAGCGCAGGAAATTGAGCTGCAAACCACCGCCTCCCACCTGTTCTTCCGCAACACAAACAGGTGTTTCCTTATTCCCCCGGGCTTTTCTCAGGTGTGGCCTTTGTTTCACTGCTACCGTGTGTCGTCGTCTATTTATCAGAGGAGGAACGCAGTCTGTTGAGTATGCGGACACATTTCTGGGCCACATTTAATTTAATTTCAGTGGAATCATTCCAGATTTACACAACTGTAAAAGATGTCTGAAAATATCATCTATATATGCTTAAATTGCATTTAGAACGTTGCATAGTAGTTGACTGTATACTAATTAGAAAGCCTCAGCTACAGTAAGTGATGTGTAATCTGGTACATAATCTTAGGGAGTGTGGCTTATTTAGAGAAGCAAATGTTTCAACTTCTGTGCTCAGAGGTATGAATCAAAGGCATAACAGCCATATATTCTTTGTAATCATAAAATTTGCAGAAGTATAACATTTTTGTGACTCTAATCAACACTAAACCACAATATTTTTACATAATTCTCATGTAGTTTGGGCAGTGGATGAGGCTGCAGGTTGAATTTTTCTCTTTCTGCTCTTTGTTTTGACCAAGAACATATATTGCCCTGAAAATATATTTCAGTTCCCAAAGACAGCAGTAGAATTAGTGTAGACAGAGTGAGATGAGTATATTTATTTTAACACTTCGTATAACACCTAACATCTAGTCAAGTCATAATGGCCAGCAGTGACTTCATTCTCATTTTTACATTAAAAATGGCACTTTGATGTTGCTATAACAACAACAGAAAGTAATCCCAATAAAATTGTGACCTGTGCTGAGCAACCAGTGTTTGTTTTTGGTGTTCAACAGTTAGCAGCAAACTAGATCAACTACCGGCTGGTAGAGTCCACAGTCCAGTGCTTTAGGTGCCTGGTTGGAAAAAAAAAAAATAAAAGAAAGATAAAAAGTATTTTAAGTATTCAAATCTCACTGAAGACCCATTCTGTCATGTTAAGTTTGATAGGCACACTATGCTTGCCTGAAAACTGAAATAGCAAGGACCAGAACTCTGTGGTTCCAGAAGACCTTTTCTGTTTTGCATTCTCATGGTAGTTTGAAGTTCAATGTTGACTATGCGAATGTACATTAAATATAGTACACTTTTTTTCTTTCCTTTTTTTTTTTTTTCATGTTGGCTGGTTTAGGTTTCTGGATCAAGAAAACCCCAGTGAAAACAAGATAACTGCTGCTGAAAGACAAGATCTGAGATGTGGTTTTTAGCAGGAGACAAATTCACAAGAATGATGGGATGTAATAACTACATGAGCGATAGGTGGCATCAGAAAATCTTTTGTCTCTGTGATTTACATCCCTGCAGTCTTGTAGATGATCTCTTGCTCCTGGAGTGCTTAATACTATTGTGTATAATGCTTTATAATTTTCTGTAGCAAGCCAACAGTGAAAGAAGTGTGAGAGGAAAATATATTTAAACTGGACAATTTACCATCTAACTCAGAGATGGTGTTAAATGGCATAATGTGAAAGAATTTGCATTTGATTGGAAAAATATGCATGCAAGTGAGAAAGTTGGAATTCATCATGTGTGCCTCTTTAGTGCGATGAAAGAAATGAAAATGCCACGGAGATACATGTTTTATCTACGAAGTTGTACAGTTGCCAGCTCGGCAAGAAGCCTAAATACCAAGGGAGGGTATCTCTGGAGCAAAAAATCCATCCAGCAGGGGTGATCCTGTGTCCTCTGTCCCTTGTGGCAATTTGCCTCATGGCACCACCCTCATCACAGCACAGTCATAGCTCCCCACTGAACATTGCTGTTCCACAGCACAATTGTGTGGGGCATTGCCTGGTCTTAAAGATAGCACTCAATTTTGCCGTAGTGGTTTCAAGGATTTTGCCAAGATTCTGACCATTTCCTTCTCAAGTTCCCTGAGAAAATTTAGAGGAATGAGTACCTGAAAATGGGTTTTGACCTGTTTCCTCATCTTAGCATTTAGCAGTTAAACCTGTTATTGTTAGGAAAAGATAACTGAAGAAATGGCTCTAATCATATTTCCCATTGTATTTTTGGTGAAAAATAAATAAATAAAGGAGACAGCCAGTTTTAGTCCAGCATTCTTGTAACACTTGACTGTGCTTTTTACTCTTTAATGCTCCAGGAGACTCTCCCAAAGGAAAATGGCTTTCCTCTTCCAGTTTAAATAATCTTTAAGCATATGTTGTTGCTTTCCAAAGTCCTATGTTTTCCATTTCATTATTGTCATGATTCTATTGTTTGCCTTCCTGTAGACAGAAGTTTACTTGTACATTCCTGCTTGAATAAATGCTTTATTGAATATACTGAGTCAATGTACCCCTAAGTCTTGATAGTTCTTGGGTTTTTTCTTCTCCCCTCATCCCCCATTGTTGCACCTAGCATGGGACATCTGTGTTGCTTTTACCATGTATCTCCTGTGTGCTCTGTCATTTATTCATCCTTCTATGCTATATACACTTCCAATTTTAAGTAAGGCTGGGGCTGTCTTCAGAGATGTCAAATGAAATACTGAAACTTCATTTTGAATCCCATTTTGTGGTAAGATGGTCTTTGTGGTTCCTTGAAAGATCTGTCTCGTATCATCACCTTTTAGTTTTTATCACTGCTGTTTCCTTGCCTTTTCTGTGTTTAATATCTTTCCAAAATTTCAAGTTATAGCTCTAGATTTTGTTTTAATCTTTCACAATAATGATGATCATCAATTAGATTATGACTGGCTGGGCTTTAAGCACAGGCAAAGTATGTAGTTGCCTGGAACAACAGACTGCCAAATTACCTCTGTTGGAGAAGATAGAAATCAGCTGTTTGAACATCATGAGCAGCCAAACAGCAAGTCTCAGCTGATGCTACTGAGACAGGCATAGGGTGTTTGTGGTGGCAGTTGCTGCTGTCAGAGCTGGCTCCTTCCAGCAGTAACTTATCTTAGCACCACACTGATGCTCCAGGACCAGTAAGTTTTTCTTAATCCTATAGCCACACACTTTACACAGCTGCCTACATAGTAACATGGGAATGCTTCATTATTGTTGTTACCAAATTCACCTTGAATTAGGTCTGATTATAGTTATTTTGTGGTTTAGTTTTGCTCTCTAAAAAAACCCAGAAAACTTCTGTTTCCTTTCTGGCAAGACCACTGACGTGAATGAACTTGCACAGAGGTGATGATGGTATTTGTCCTGAAGATTTACAACTTCATTGGGTCTTATTAATATTCAGGACTGCAGATATTTCAACGGGAGAAAGAATATAAAGATTTTAGTATCACAAAAGGACAAAAGAAGTGTCTGCACCAAATTATCTTCTAAAGAGTGATTACAAATTTCTAGTTAGTTTTACAGCTAGTTTAATCCCTCAGTAGCCAAAAAAAATATATTAGACTTATTTTGGATTTCATTCAATGTATATTTTACTTGTAATTATCTCTGAGGGACTGTAATTCTATGACAAGAATATGAATTATAAATGCAAAATCTATAATAACAAAACTTCTGCGTGCTAAATTTCCTAGGCTAATCAAGGTCACATCACATGGCAAAAGTGTAAGACAGCAGGCAAGTTAACTTTTTCTGGAAGGATTTATAGAACTTTAAGTTTGTTATCCTACAGTATACATTGCTGTTGTTGCTTGCTATGTTAGAATGCCTAGGGATTCAAAACTGCATGACTTAGGATCATTTTGGAAGTAGTATGTACAGGTCATGAAAACAGAATTACAAAAAGCATCAATATATCCATCTACTCAATGACCTGCCAGGTGATTGTGCCCTTCAGGATATTTGTGTTTGTATTATTCATTTAGGATTTAAATAATTCAAGCAATGAGGCTTCCACTTCTTCCTCTGAGAAACTCTTTCAATATCTTTCTGTCTTACCACAGGGTTTCATTCCCTCATATTAAGCCACAATGTCGGTGTGGGTTCTTGCTTTGGGGATTTACATTATTTAGATGCACATCTTGTTTCTCTGGGTTCTTGGCCAGTAATGGGTGCCTCAGACTACTGTGCAATGACCCCTCTGGCCAATTAAGAGTGACAGAAGTGACCCCAGCATGTGCTGTGCCTCTTAAAGCTTTTCCAGCTACATTATAATTCTGTGTCTCTCATTCTGGCAGCCGTCATCACAGAAGGAATGTTGATCATAATTTGGCAAGACATGAAGCATACTTCTATTAATTTATTCTTTTCCTCATACTATGTTCAGAGGAATTTTAATAGTATACAAAAGCAGTACCCTGCTCCATGTACTTCTGAGTAATTCTGTATGACAGGAAATGTAATTGAAGACAAATACATGCATTCTCTGTAATCTTAAATTTGGTCTCTTCAGAAGTATATGCCTAGCAAACATGGAGTGAGCTGGGAGGAGTAAATTCATTGCTAAGGTGTGAAGAGTAAATTATTGTCTGTAAGTTATTAACTAGATCCATGTATTTCTAAAACGTTTGCTTTGTACCCAAGTTCCCATTGCCTTCTCCACAGTGTATTCAAACATTAAGTGACAGGTGAAGTTATTAATTTTCCTAGCTTCTCCCTTCAGTGAACTGTGTAGTTAGGATTTCTTCTTCTATGCCTTCACATTCTGCATGTGTTTTTATCAATAATGATGAAGTGCATCCTGTATTTGAATCAGGTTTATGGTAATTTCTGCCTCTCATCCTTATGCCAATGAAAGGTAGAGCAGTGGTGTAGAGCTTCCTGAAGTTGCAAGGTTTCTGGTTTTGCTGAAGTTCCACCTAATTCAGTTGAAGCAGGATCCCAGAGTGTGTATCCTCCGAGACAATCATGAGGTGAGCTAGCCTGAACTAGGACCTTCAGGGTGTGTAGCTCCAGCACATTCTTTGCTGGCACAATTTCCTTTCACAGAGAATTTCAAACAGTTTCCTTTCTAAGCAATAATAAATAAAAATGTGCCACATCAAAATTTTTCACAAAAAGGAATCACTGTTCCCAACCAGCTCTGTAGACATGGCACCTCTCTACTGGTGGGGTTAACTTCAGAGAGGTCACAAGGAGGAATTTATTTCTATTCCTCAGCCTTTTAGCTCAGATCAGGCCATAGGAGCTGAATTCCTGCTCTGATAGCATTCCCATATGCTGCTTAGCAAGCAGTAGGTAGCCAGGGCTCCTCTTTTCCTTTTCTCTGCCCTGCAGCAGCTGACAGTGAGACATTGCTGAACAGCTGTAGGGGCAAAAGGACAGCAGCTGCTCTGAAGGAGTTTGGTTGATATTAGACATTTTTCCTGAGAAGAGACCAAGAGGCAGTGAAACCTTTTTTCTCCTTTGGACAATATCAGATTGGATGTCCTTCCAATCAGTAATCATACACAAATTTCTTCCTACCACAGGTTTACTTTAAGATCAACAAAATACAGTTTTGAAGCATCTAAAGTGATTTGTTTTGGGCAGCAGTCTCCAGGCAATACAAATTTATCTTAGCACAGTTTTATATTTTAACAGATAAATATGGGCTTGTTTTGCTTCCTTTTCTTGGGCTGATCTGTTACAGTTTGGATAAATCTCATTCCCTTCTACCTAGAACCCTTTGTGCCACATATCCCATTGACATCAGCTTTCTGTCTTCCCTCTTGACTCTTACTTACTGATTATAATTATTTGTGTTTTTCAGCCTCAGAGACAGAGGGAGAGAGAGAACAGGTAAATGGAAGTATAAATGGACCAGAAATTAACTCTCTAATGTGAAGAAGAGAGGCAAAGAGACTGTTTCATAATCTGAGGTCAAAGGGTACGAGAGAAGAGACTGAAACTGGCCAGAAATTATAACTTCTGGTAAATGTTAGTAGCCAAAATTAAATATAAATTCAAATGGTTTGGGGGTGGGAATAAATTCCACTGACTCTAAATACAGCTTCAGGTATTTAGTCCATCTTAAGTGTTTCCTGTGAACTGTTTCTGCTCTTCCTAAGAATGATTGTTATATATCCCCAAAGACCTTGTAGACCTCAGTCAGAGAGCAGTAACCTTGATAAATTTGGATATGACGTCCCAGAGCACAGCAGAGCAAATAAATTCCTTTTTTAACTCAGAAGAAGAAAACCCACCAAAATAGTATGAACCTTTAGTGCCAATGGCTCCATACTGGCTTGATGAAGGTGATATTTCTTTTCTATTCCTAAATATGCCTTTGGTAGTAGTACATTGTGTTTCTATGTTAATCAGAAAGCCCCAGCAAGCAGAGTACCATTTTTCATTTTTGGTGTTCTATACCTTCTTTGCTCTTTCTGCATTCTGTTAACATACTTTACACAGCCACTTCATCTAAATAAGGTAACTGCAGTTTCTACACTGTGCTCACTTAGTCATTAACAATTTTATTATTAGCACATTCTAACACTCAGTTCTGTAGGCGAAGCTTTCTCCACCTGGCATGTATATTTTCTCCCTACAATTGTATTTTTCCACATTAAATTTTTCAGTATTATTCTTTGATAATATTCTCAATAATATTTGTCTTTAATTGTGGAGAGTCCAGAATTGTATAGAATAATTATTCTTGGCACTGTAATTATCAGTGCTGCTGTTCACATTGCTGTCAACAATAATCTGCACATATCCAGGTTACGTATTTCTCTTTCAATATTCCCACTTTTCTTTCATAATATCATAACATGAGATCATGGATAATTATATCATAAAAACTGGTGTTTGTACAATTCATTTGAAGAGATACCCATATCCTGAAAGAGCATTTTCTGCCACAAAGGTAGAGTATGAGTATGATCTGCTGTCTCTGCAGATAAAATACGTACAATATAGGCCACATTTTCAAACCCAGGTGCCTGTCTGAAGCTAGCATTTTCAGAATTATATTGATGTAGCTTCAAATGCATGGATAGATTTTTCATCAGTGCTAAAGAGTGTATTCAATAACCCTACTGAAGGCAATATGAACTTCAGGTACTTGGCAAATGAGAGTTTTGCTCATAATCTATGATGACAGAAAGAGACACTCAAATGACATATGTTGTTTTGTGAAAGGGTCTTTTGCTGCCTTAGATGAAATTTATTTAAATAATCTCTCCTGAATTTCCTATCCCTGACACTATGTCTATTTCATTGCAATGCAAGTAAGATATAACCTGTCAATCACTCTGTCTAGTTTTTCTAGCACTTGTCTACCATCCTGTGCAAGTTGTTTGACAGGATGAATAATAATTTCAGATGCAAGTCAACTTTTATGCCTGTAAAGAGTAATAAAAACATGGCTATATAAAAAAATAATTCAGAAATAACAAGATTTCCTCATCATTACACATTCATTTATTTTGCATCTTCCCTATTTATCATTCTTTGTTATTTAAGACAGGTGCATATTAGGTCACAGTAGAGACATTAATTCTGCTGGTGATTATGATAATTTTTGCTATCTATATATTACTTATTTTCAGAGTGTAATAGCCAAACTTTTCTGGTATGCTTTTAGAAAGAAGAGGTCTTCTGTACATTCTGTACCACCCAAAGCAGTCACTCAGAAACTATGCTTTAGTACAGGCTATTCACAGGTGTTTTTAAAAGCCTAATGTCACAACTCTTGGAGAAAAAAATCAGTGATCAGTGCAAACATATACTAATTAATTTGTATGTCATTTGAGCTAGATAAATATTCATTGCCCCATTTCCTCATGTCATGGGTCAATAGCTGAGAGAAAGCATAGCTGGGATTTAAAGAAAACACCATTTTCTTGTGTCAAGTTAGGACAGTAATGCGTAACTCTGATGACTGCCTACCCAAACCAACCTTCCACAGCTTCCACATCCTCACAGATCCAGGGGTAGATTCAGATGCAAAACTCTACTGCTTAAAACATAGGCTTTGTTTTTATCTTCAATCCAAGTTTATAATGAAAAAAGAAAAAAACCAACACCCAACACCATGAAGCTATATTGAATATTGATGGGAAATATTTCCCAATATTGACATTTTAGGGAGCGGACGTTTGAAATCAGAGGGCTGTTCTGAGGGAGATTATGCGATCATCTCAAATAGTGATTTCTTTGCACTTGCTTCTGAAAACTCAAGACTGCTGTGATTCACTTGAAAGTGGACAGCAAATTTCAGACCATGTTAAAGGTATACCTTTGACCATGTCAAAATATATATACATTCTTTGAGGCTAGTGGCTGACAAATGCATCTTCAGTTTAGGACAAAAATATAATCCCATTTTGTGCTGCCGTAGTCCTTTTTCTGCTAACCCCATATAGACATGAGATTTTGCCCAGAGAAGTCCCCTCCTCTGGATGTTCTCAAGACTGAACTGAATCAAGCCCTAAACAACCTGGTATCACACCTCATCACTGACACTGGACAGGAAGTTTCAATACATAGCTCCCAGAGTCGCTCACAACTATATTACCAGATGTTCTATCATATCTTTGATATTTTCAAATATACTGAGACTTGATTTCTGGTCATCCAGAATGTGCAGATGAGGTATAAATTCTGCTGCTGGTGCTTTCTGCCTATAATATTTATATGCTGGCCTTGTATGTCTCTCTGAATTACACGGATCCATTTCTACCATTAGCTGAAGATATCAATGGTATGAGTGTAATTCCTGAGGCTTGAGATGTTCCATAAGTGATACATTATTGACTGACATTTTAAAAGACTGTCATATACATGTGTGCTAGCAGGATACTTGTCTGTGATATCTAAAACCTTTTCAGACTAAACATTAAACTCACAGCCTTTGCTTGTACCCTCCTTTCTTAACAATCTAGACAGAAGCCTCATTTCTGCTGGCTTTCAGAGCTAGTTTGAATCAGCACTGCTTTTCTCTAATGAGAGTTAGAAGTTTAAGAGTTATTTGTTAATCTGCCATAATACACTTCCAGGTCTATAATTCTTTCCTTATATTCAGTGATAAGACACTTATCTTTCCCCTAGCTCCCTCATGCTAGCATAACACAGGAAATTTGTTGATCTTTCTCACAGGTGGAAGTTTGTGGCATCATTGCTTGGTTACCAGATTTCACTCTTTATTGAGTCTCTCTGTCCTCAGCACTGACATGTTTTTCTTTCCAATAGTCATGTGAGCAGAGTAATCTGAATAACCATTATAAAGACACAAGGAGTTTGATTTAATTTTGTTTTAATTTTATTATATGAAATGTAATTTGATAGGGAGTAGTAGAATCACTGTGCAGATGGCAAGTGTTAGATCTTATTACCTAGAACAATTGAGCACTGTCTGCTTTCTGTAGTTTTAATTGTAAAAAATTTACAGTGCTGCTCTTGGTGAATTCTGAAAAATAACAATATACTGACTTAGTTCAGTTTCTGTTGCAGGCAGTTAAGGTGGGTGCACCAGCCAATGCTTAAAGGAGACAGGTGGGTGGACATGTGATAACCAAAGCATGTGCCTCATAATAGTTTGAACTGGAACAGTCATATTTGAAAGACTAAGTAGTCATAAGGGAACAATTTATTCATATCAGTTCTCATGAACTAACTTAAGATCCAGCTTCTGTCATCCAGCACTTTCCGGTATGAATGTTTCATTTGTGTCACTTGCTTTAGACCTGGTTAATCCCAGGACTGTGTTTTGAATGTTATGGTCTCTCCTGTTGGTCTTCTAGTGAACATTTTAAATGCTAGAAAGAACTCCTGAAAGTGAAAAAGGAAAAGAAAAAGGAAGACAGGAAGTAACAATATTCTCTTTTATATTAATATTGACAGGCTTATAGCTGCTGCCACTTGAATGCACACACTTTCTTGAGTGAATTTCAGACAAGCCAGTTTATACCAGCTAGTAGAACATACCTGCTTAGCCAAAAAAATTACATCTATATTTTTTTCTCCACAAGAAATTGGAAAGCTGTAGGTCCTGGGAAACTTTATCAATTTATGAATCTAAGCATGTATGTGACATTGAAATCCTTCTGAAATAGTTCACACTTGATACAAATCATAGGATATGATAATCTAAGAATGGAGCCCTGGCTATCATACCATCTGCTCTTCACATGTCAAAATACCTTGGACAGGATGGTAGCATTATAGTACTGTATGACAATCACCACCAAACAGCACATCTAGTTCAAGCCAAAATACCTTATTTGTGAACATGAAAGGAAAAAAAAAGAGTTAGATTAGGGGAGAAAATAATAATTATTTTTGCATAAAAGTACATTGAATTAAAAAAGGTATAGCATTATATATAATCAGTTTTGTAATAATTATAGTTTACTCAGTTTTGAATCTTTTAAATCTATGGATAAATAACATATTGGCAATCACTTCTGTGTTTAATGATTAAAAGTCATTTTTAATGTCTGCTTTCTTTAACATCTGCTAGCCAAACAATTTATTTTAGCTTCCTTTTTATTCTCTATACTATATAATGTCTCTATAGTTTCTGTGTTTCCTGTGTAAATCACATTTGATGGGATAGCTGTGATTCAGATATGCAGTTTTAGAATATTCTTCACTG
The DNA here is from genome assembly GCA_026283785.1 of Coracopsis vasa. Lineage (NCBI taxonomy): Eukaryota > Metazoa > Chordata > Aves > Psittaciformes > Psittacidae > Coracopsis > Coracopsis vasa. Next base: position 10,948 of record JANHGB010047741.1, read on the forward strand.
GTAGGAGATTTCTGAAAGATATCAAAAGATTCAGTCTTTAATGATCAATTTTTTATTTTTGTTTTTACTTTGCTCCAGTAGCTAAATTACTGTAAGACTGATTCTATAAACCAAGAAAATTGTATGGCTGGAGTTTCATAAAAGAAGCCGAAAGACCTGTCTTTTTTTTCAGTGGATCTTAACCTATTATAAATCTCTCCAGAGGTCTTTACTTCCCATGAAGAAATATCCCTTTTCTCCTTCTGTTCCTGTAGGTTTGATATATCAGTCAGATTCTAACAAGCACCATTCTACTTTTTGTCTTGCTTGTGTTTGCGTAGCCTTTTGCAGACTGTGTTTAAATTTAAATGGAAATTATTTACATGATTTTCTTGGTACCAATTTTTTCTCATTCTTTTTCTTAAACACTATCCTGCTTTTTTATATATATTAGTGTAACTTATACTTCCCTACTAACAAAATCCTCAGCGAATGTGTGTTTTAAGCAGAATAATGCCTAAAACATAAGCAGCATGACTATATACTTCCTTGCAGCCTATTTCTACTAAAGCATTTGAATGCAGCAAACCAGCAGCTTTAAAGCTCACCTCATTCTCCCTCTTCTAAGTAATTTGTGAGATTATACTCTTTCTCTCTAGAGAGCTCTGTGAATTAAGAGTAATTCCATTGAAGTCAATGCTTCCATATAGTACAGAATTAGGGTCATAAAGGGAAACAACTGTTGCCTGATCCTCTGGCGAAACGGAAAGGTGCCATGGGATTAGACACTAACTGGTTTATACGTACTCAAGGTAACAAAAGGATAGCAAAAACATTTTCCTTTTCTTTTGGCCTGTAGCAGTAGTTAGGCATAAGGGTCTACACAAAGTAAGATTTCTGACATCCAGCCCAATTTCTAAAAACTTTGCCTCCTAATAGTAAAGCACCAGTTCATTTTACCAAGGATATTGGTAGCAATGCTTAGATACCTATTTGTTAGGTGCTAAGCAGATGTAATAAAATAATTCAAGGGAATTATACTTCTATCTTTAAAATGAGGTGGCAATGAAAGGCTGATGAAAATGCTTAATAAGACCTGAAAAGTCTGTTTTGATTAATTTTTTCTTGTAGGTTAGATACATATTCAGCTTGCAGCAATTGTGATATTTTCTTTTGCAATTACTTGAAACAAATAAGCAGGTTATTAAGAGCAGTTGCAATCCTCTACCTTTGTAGCCCAAACATTGAGTATTATAATTAGATACAGATGTCTACGTTGAGGACAGTATTTTCTATGTGAATTCTGCCTGCTTTTGGACATACAATCACATGGTTATTAAATTATTACGATGTCACTATTATAGCTGTATTTGCTTCCAAGCTAACTATATTGTATAAGCAAAAAACCTGCAAGTTACACATTAATTAATCCCTGAATGACAGAGTACCTATAATTATGATCACAGGAACAAGTAATCTACAAGACTTTAATTACGCCGTTCTGTGTTCATCAGAAATCAACATGAAGGACCATGGCAGCTACTGAAGGTCATGGATCATGGCTCAGGCAGGCTATTCATCTGAGGTTGGCTGGCTTTGTCTGTTTTCTCCTCACCTTTTGCACACAGTCATATGGTGAGCACGTACTCACAGTAACAATTTCTATCCTCCATCTAAATCTAATATCTGGGATATTTCATGTAGACTACACTAACAGTTCCCACTGAGTCCTACAACCTCCCATAAACTGAACTCCAGCGTATTCTGTAATAGTAATTGCACTTCATATGTATTTTATGGTAAGTCTCCGTTTAACAAGTTAATAACTGTAACAAGTTCATGTATTCTCACGCTGAGAAGTGGCAGATAACTGAGAATTTTTAAAAATGATGATAGTAAGAATAACACAATGAGGTGTGATGGTTGCCTTCAGTTTTTCATTTCTTTGGATGGAAATTTACCTTCCTAGAAGGAAGGGAATTTTCCTTCACTTTCCAGTTTTGGTACCAATTCACACTTGACTAATTTACTGCCACACTGTTAACCAATGCAGGTACAGACATGTACCTATACCTGTTAACCAGCTTAACTGAGCTTTGTTTTTCTAACAGAAAACTCAAGGACAAAGTGGGAGACTAAGAAATGGGAAAGAAAAGAGAAGCAAAAGAAGCATGATAGCAAGAACACCAGCTTTGCCTACCAGGGATATCTAGGGCTTAAGGAAGCTGAATGGAAGCAGCAGCTTTATGTGAGTCCTTCTTTCTTGGTCTACTTTTATAAAGATTTTTGTCTTGGAATGATGACTCCAGCTCAATAATATATGGCAGATCCTTGTCTTCTCAAGATACAGTGGGAATGACGCTCTCCATGTGTACTGGTTAGACCCACAGTGCTGGTGTTAACAGCATTCCTGTAGGCAAGTAATATGGACAGACAGCAAAGCTGATTTTAAGTGCAGCTTTGGAGCCACACCTGCAGAGCACTAGAGATTTAATTTAAAAGACTCAGTGCCAGTGCTTGAATTTTTAAACTTGGCCTTTCTAAAGTAACAGAGCTGATGAGTTATGCCCAGGTATACTAACTTCCCTGAGAAAAGAGAGCATGCACCTTCAATACTGAATTTGAATCCTCATCTTTAAATAGAAATACTATTGATGGAGGGAAAAGCTGCTATCAGATTGCTATGCTGTTGCTATTATCTATTTACTGTAAAATGGAAAATGACCCAGGGAAATGCATGTGCTATGCAAGTCTGGGTAAGAAAGCTCTAATAGAAAGTGTTTATTTAAAGGGAAATGTAGTTTTCCTGAATATGTGTTACAGATTTTAAAAGATCTAAACAACTGGAGCTGGCAGTTGTCTATGCTGTCCTTGCTATTGTGAAGGGAATCCCAGAGACTCTGTTGACTAAAATCCTTGCATGTTTACATCATGTCTGCTGGGTGTTTACATTTTTAAATGGCATGTATCCAAGAACCTAAAAAGAAACCAAGTAGTGATAATTTAACATTTTGGAATGAAGTGCATAGGATCTGTACTTAAAAGCAAGGCTATTGCTAGTTGAGTCAGTCATCAACCAAAGGCATTAGAAATAAAGAAGAATGAATAAATAACGAATGTGAAGAATTTAATTTTTATATTCATCTGGCTTGTGAATAGATTCACTAAACAAATAGCAGCAACAAGAAGGGTACTGCTATGTAGGGTGTGCATTATTTTAGACTTCATGGCATAATTCTCATTATTTAAATTTCCAAAGAAAAATAACCAAGCTGATAGGGCCAGGTTATATCTACCACTTACTTGGATGTGCATAAATTAAATCTTTCAGGTATTTGTCACTATTTATTTATCTAGGTCCCAGATTTCTTATGGTTTTTATGTCAGTGCTGCTTTAGTTCTTGTTTCACATCAGTATAGAGCAAATTGAAAAATAATTTTTTCTCTCTCTTTTTTTTCTTTTCATTTCTGAATAGACAAATCATTTGGTATTTACATAGGTAAGAATTTGAAAATTACTTGTAAGATGTAAAGAGTACAAACATTTGGGCCTATGAAAATGCTATTTTGTGGCATTGATCACGTTTTAGTCTATAAACATGCTTAAAGAAATGGGTCAGATACTCGGTTTTCAATTAGAACACAAAGAGTTCACAAGGAGCTGCCAGCTAAATCATGCTAATCACTCTGAAAATACTATGGTAAATGGCAAAGTGGAGTATGAATAAAACACTCCTTATAAATGCGTATTCCCTGATTATCATCTGAATTTTGTCACAGTGACATGACATTAAACAAGAAAGTTTTATCTGACCTGTAGAGTTAAGTATTATCTAGCATTACATGAAAAATATGGGTAAAATAAATAGAATTCAAATTTGATCACAAAATGAATGTGTGGCAATTGAATAAGTGAAAGCCAAACTGTGCAGTTAGAGTATTTCACACAAAGGAAGCATAGAAATACTGGATAAGAATAAACAAAATGGGAATTCTAGGCGTAAGTGAAAAGAATATGGGGAAAAAAAGAATAAAAATTGCTGGAAGGAACAATATGCACATAGGCGGGTAAACAAGTTATTTTTTGTATCAATCTAGCATAATTTCTAAGCAATTCAGTGTAGTTTAGTTGTGCCAGATTCTGCTACATTGCCTGAGACCATAATAGTCAATTGAAAACTGTGACTGATTAAGGATTTAAAGGGATTATAAATATTATTAATGCTTTCTCTCTTCTATGGCCACCCAATTTGTCAGAAAATCCATTTCTTACTACTTATAATCTCTAAACTTCATCAGGTATTCAAAGAATAATTTTATAAAGTGCTTCCTTGTCTGGAATAAAAGATCACAACTGTGCTGATTTCAACAGGGCTGTGCCAGTTTATATTATTCAGGTACCTGGCCCAATTCTTTAATCTTTATTGTAAAATAAAACTTTGGAACTATGGCTACATGGAAACTGATGTTGACTCTCATAAAGAGACTGAAACAAGTAAGTGGCCTAAGATACATAGGCATACACCCCTCATATAATGCACCAGAAGATAGAAATCTATGACCTTATTGTCACAAAAATATAAGTGATTCCAGTCAGATCATTACAGCAGTCTCTTTATAATGTACAGTTTTGGATTAAGGCAAAGCAATTTCAGATTTTTTGCATGATCATTAGATTTGGGAGTTAACTAAGAGGAATTAAGTGTCTCATTCTTCGCTATATCAACATAAATATTTCTTTCTCATGATGGCAGAACAAAGCCCAATTATTGAATTGGATGATAGTTTTACGTAGTGGCCCTAGGCGAGATGATTCCAGGGCACCACTACCTTGGGGTGCTGACTTTAACGTCATGGCTTCAGAAGCTGGCACTAATTATATTTGCTTCCAAAAAATCCAGCCTTTCCCATCTCTGTCTCCTTGGTTTGCTTCTGTGCCGCCTACTACTGTATGCCAGCACAAGTGTTCATGTACTCACAGTCAAAGTTGAAATCAACCTAGAAAAAGAGATGGTGGAGGACAAAACCTTCTTTCTCAGCAGGAATGCCAGGTTATGTTCATTTAAATCAACCATGCTACTTAAGAAATGTGAGTAAGACACTGGGGAGCCCTGCTCTTACCAGACAAGCAGAATGTACTTTCTGCTGTGTTTCAAGAAGAGGAAAAGCCTTGTCACCTATCCACTTGTTTCCCTAACCCCTCTGAGCTGCTGTAGCTGGTTGGATAAGCATTAGAATGAGAAATGTTTATTTCTTCCCCCTATTACTCTAAATAGAAGGGTATTCTTTTAGAAGTAATAAAAATGCCCATGCATTTATGGTAAAGGAAGAAGTCTTTCTGCCTTTATCACACCAATATGGCAAAAAGCTGCTGCCTGGATTCGGAGTTGGAAATACAGCACAGAATATCCTGAGCTAACTTCACCTAGTTCTGATTGTCAGGTTTGAAACCAGATTTTAGGATATTCTCGTTAAAAATCGGCACATAAGATAACAATACTGCTGGTTGGAAAACACTTCTGAGTAGAGAAAGTGAATAACCCATCAGACAGAAACTAGTTAAACAGATTAGGTTTTGAGGCTTTTTTGCTTTGCAAGGTATGCTTACAAGTGGTATTTTTAATGGGAAGGAAGCGAAAAGATAACTAAGGACAGAACAAAATTATTCTTTTTTCATGACTCGGGAAAGTTTATTCGGATGAGAATGAAGATATGTGACTGCAGGTCACATGCTCTGAATCACCACCTGACCCCAAGTAAGAAAGTAAGATTAAAATCAGGTAACTGTGGCACATAGAAAAAATTGTGTAGCTAGATATTAATTTACTTAGGAAAGGTGACAGGAGAATACTTAACATCTGCTTGGATACATGACAGGTAGTAGAGTTGGTTAATTAAACAAATATTTGTGGACAATTTATCTGTGATTGTCAGAAAAAGATCCTGTTCTTTTTTTGTTTGATGACTATTACGTACAGTGAATTTATGGTACAGGGAAAAATTATGAAGAGTTTACTCAGTGATTGATGGGGAATATAATTACTGATTATATTAATGGACATTTGTATTTGACTAGCACTGACAGATAACAATCTTTCAACAGTTTTCATTATCACTAACATAGAAAACACTACTTGTAGCCATGACATGTGCAGAGATAGAAACCTCAAGATATTTAGTTTCTAATCCAAATAAGTCTGTGATATTTTTTTCTTGACTCTTTCTCCCAGACAATAGTTCAGATAATGCATATTTTACACAGAATTTTATATCCGTCATGAGATGTGTGATGATACAGTGGAATGCCGGAATTCATCCAAATTTATGTAATATAGTCAAAACTCATTAGGAAACATTTATTCAGCAACAAAAAAGTATGGACATTCCATTTGCTTATGATGACAACAATCTTCCTAAAGTGATAGGTTGTTCTTCAGGCAGAAGTTTATGTTTTCAATGCCTTGGGTCTTCTCTAGCTCCAACTGCACTCACTCTCTGAGCACAGGAGCATCTGAGCAGAGCTTTTGTAGCCATAGGTGCTCTGGTGCCTCCTACCCAGCTTGCTCTTTTTTATCATGTTTTAAGAACAAAAGAGGGATAATGAAAACTCGGCTACAACAGGCAATTACCCATCTAATGTTTTTGTTGGAAAATCTTTATTCCTTAACGGCATGGCAGAGCAGAAAACAGCACTGTTTGTAGGCACAGACTTCAGTCCCCCTCCTGTTATTACAGACAAAGAAACATGATCAGATCAAGAAATAGGCTGTATTCATTCCTTTATGTATAACTCATGTTTAGCATGTATTCACTGTGTCGTCTGCCTCTGCGTCAGATGCTCTTCTCCCTCCAGAGAGAAGGAGACTTCTTAATATAGCCATTCTCTTTAGAAGAAGAAAGATGGCATGGAATACTTGAAGATGTAGCCATCACACCTAAACTTTTCCAACAGAGCACATGCAATGGATAATGTGGGGGGAGTAGTTGTGCTGCGCAGCCTCCCATTTGTATTGCAACTGTGTCCAGGCCTTTTAAGGCATTGGCTTTGGATTTGGCAGACCTGGATTCAGCTCTCCACAGCCAATGAAGCCACAGGCCAGTTATGTTTCTGGGAGTCTTTCAGATATCCCAGTTAAGAGGGCTACGCAAAGCCTAGAGATTATTTTATTATTTTTTTTTCCCCTAAAACTTGATAATTACCTGGAAGAAGTATCTTTCAAGTGAAATACTCCCTGTCTAAAAGTGAGTATGCATTGTCTTCAGGCAGTGATTGTGATGTCTTTTAGTGGGCTCTACAAAGGAAATCCCATCCTTTATACTTCTTAGTAAACTATTAATACAATATGTATACAAGAACAGAAAATCAACATTTCAAGCTGTTTTTTCTTCAATGTTTTTTAAAGCCTTTGTTGTGATGAGAATAAATAGAAACTTTCAAATGCTATTGGGTAGGCTTGTATTCACCAGGTTCCTAAGATCTCTTGGAGAGGGTAGTAATTTTCATTTAAATAATTTATTATCAGAGTCACAGTGACCTTTACATCTGAAACGCAAACTGATTACAGCTTGCCCATCTTGAAGCATTCAAAAAGACTTCCAGGATCCCAAAAAGGTAAGTTTGGCTTAAAAAAAAATAATATATATATATAAAAATTAAGAGAAAAATAAGTTTACATTTCTTTTATTTGCTTATCTTTTTGGAAGCCTATACAATGAACTTTTCACTCTCGATACGGTTAACTGCATTTACCTGCCAAACTACATCTGATGTTCTGACATTTTAAAGCTCTTTGCATTTCATGGAGTTTAAGATTGACCCATTTCCCATTTTACTTTCAGTTTTCTATTTTATCAATATAGATTCCACATTTTTAATTTTCACTTAATCAAAACCATAGATTTCAGAACTTCAGTGAAAAGATAAGGCTTCTAATGACAGAAAATTTTAAAATTAAGTAAAATGTATTGAAGAAAATGTAGACAATATGATGAGTCTTAATAACATGAATAGCTTCTAAAACCTTTTTTTTCCATAAAAATATTATTTGTTAGGGAAGATATTTTGAGTGAAAGAGGCCAGCCTACTTTGTATATAATACCTGCCAATTATGTGTTCCCTTAAATTTTTCTTGGTATTTGTATCTAAATATATTAATGTATTCTTCTGAAATTTATTTGCTTTGCTGGACAAACTAACTATAGGACAACTTCCTCAATTGAAGAAGCTACCCTGAATTAAAGAGTACGTATCCGCCCATGTCAGCGACTTGCCTTGTTTGCATGTTAATTTTTCTGTCCTGTGTTTAATTGTCACATCTCTTTTCTGGAGTCGGAACTTCCAATCCAGAAGCCCTTCTGCTTCTTCATCTCACAGAGAGACAAGGAAAATTAAATTCTAATGTGAACCAGACCTCTGTGATTTGCTTTCCATGGGGCAAAGCACTGTCCCTGCAGAAAGGTCAGAGCTCCCTGAGCTGTGTAAGGCAAAATTCTGAGCAAAGAACAGTTAGTGCTTGGTGCTCAACCTGTAAAACCTTCTCAAGGTGTGAAGAAACGTTTCTGAAGAACACTGGAGCTCCACATTTTATCTCCCATGTGTCTTACACACAAAATAATGGCTGTTTCCTTTTAAAACATTTGTGCTATTGATTGTCTAGTAGACTTTATCACTGTTTTACAAAAAAGCTGTCTCTTCATGCAGTCCTGTGTTCATTGTTCTATTTACTTCTGAGAAAAATGTCAGCTTCAGAAGGGCCCAGGCAGGGATTTATCATCCTGGATCAAATAAGTAAAAATGTATATTTCAGAGGTTGTTGGCAAGCAAACAGCAGCCCCATGCCAGGTCACGTTCCCACAGGCTTCTCTGCTAATCACTAATTGCTCCAAAATCATATGTTCAAAACAGAAAAGAGAACTGATTTCATAGAGTGACATCAATTAGAAGAAAAGATTTGACACTACATCAGCCTGTCCATCAATACCATGTTTCTTCTACTTACCAGTGCCATGTTTATTCTCATTTTAAGTAACGGAAGTGCTGAAGCTTCTGCCATTTCAGTAAGGTGACCATTCCTCACCTGATCAGAGTTCACTCAAAAAATTCCTACAGACATGAATTTTCTTCTGATTTTCATACCCTCATCTACTAGACTAAATAATTGCATTTTCCTCCTTGTTAACGCCCTTCGATATCTTTAAGCATTTCTAATGTGTCCAACGAGTTGTATAATAGCAAGCTGTACAAATGCCGGGGAAGAAACTTCTAAATGAAAATATGGGAGTTGGACATTGATTTTCAGTAAAAGCAGAGCACTTAACGGCGTAACACCCTGCTCTCTCCTGGGCCAGATCCAGGAAAGGATTTAGGCACCTAAGGCAACATTTTGGTGGATACAAATTATCTAAATCTATTCAGCCACTATTTAACCTTTGGGGAGCCTAAATTCGATAAAGAACTGCCTGTTCCATCTTGAAGTCCCTAAGCACCTAGGCTTGTGCTTCTGTGGGTGGTCAGACCAGATGATGCCTATGTAGTCATGGTGTTACTCATTTCTAAATATGACTGGAAGCACAGGAGTAGACATTCCTTTGCCTGAATTTACTCTGAGACGTAACCTAAGAGGTTTCTTTGCAGCATGCCAAGAGCACATCTACAGAAACAGGCTGCCTCTCTCTACAGCCTTCCTTACTTTAACTTAAAAGGAGAAAATGACAATGTTGCTCACTTTTTCTATGAGATTCTGGAGTTCACCAGATTCGAGTTCAGTTTCTTCCTCAGTCAGACAGCATTAAACACATAACTTCTGTCTCAAAAGAAAGTGCTTTCACCACTGTTCAGGCTAGCAGCTGCATTGTCAGGAAAGAGAGGAGAAACCCTCTTACCTTTGGCTGCAGCTGTGCTGTCCTGTGACAAGGAGAGCCAGGGTCTCTGGCCAAGGAGACAGCGGTATGCTGTAGCCTGTGATGTTCCAGATGGAGCATCTACAAATCATCCCAACCTGTTACATGCAGAAGCCAAGGCAAGCAATATGTGAATTTCAGGGTCCATTATTAGTTTCGGGTATCCAAAATGTATAGTTAATATTCATGTGGTTGGTCTCTGCACTGAAGTTTGCCTAACTCCTTACCTATGCTTATTTTTCCTCTAGAAATACCTCAGACTTTAAGAAGGTAACTGTAAGGTTTTGGGAAATTACTATGAGAAACATTCTCTTTCTTTTCTTTTTGACTCTGGATTTTTTTTTTTTTCTGAACATTTCAGCTAGCATTACACATTGGTTATTTAATTTTGAACCCTTGATCATGTTTAGACAACTTTTTCTGGGGCATTTCTTGCCTTTGTACATCTATCTGGTACTGACTGTTAACAGAAATTGAGCAGTATGTACCTGTTTAGTTTATCCCTGTACTACACTAAATATTTACATTTGAATTGTTACTCAGTCTTGTCACAAATATCTGTCTTCACAAATGTTTCCTTTTTCTGACATACATATTTTTGAAACTCTTTTTCTTGAGACTACTAACTTGTGATTTTTAATCATAATTGTTTTATTAATAAATTTCTTCTCTTCCTGGCTAACCTCTACCACTATTCTGATGCATTTACACACATTGATAGCCCTCACTTATGACTTTATCAGCATCCTTTCGTGCAAGCCACAGCAGGTTGTTTTATGTGTCATACATGCTGAGGTGCTTTTTAAAGGACTTTGTAAAATGTAAATAATATAAATATATTATACATTTAACTATATTAAATCTACTGCCTCACTTCCCTCTATGATTTTGTAATTCTATCAAGCAAATATACAATGTTGATAAAAGTTTTTGCTTGCAAGCACATGTTCAATATGGCTTATAACTTAGTGTCCTTGTTAAACTAATACACATTTGAAAGATGTTGAATATTTGATGAAGAAACTGGGGCTCTGCTGGGAAAGCAGAATAGTAGAATTCTGTGGAAAGTAGAGAAGCAGAAAGCAGAATAGTAGAAAAGGTAGAAAGTAGAACAGTAGAAAGCAGAATATGCTTAATTCTGATTTTACTGTTTTTATCCCAGTAAACTGTGCTAGTACTTTGTCAGGACTTATCGAACAAATGTTTTGAGTAAAAGAGAGTGTCTGGATTGTTCCAAGAAGTCTCAGTTTGATTATCATTTTATTGTTACTCATGATATATAGTCTTTTTCATAAAGCAGGAGGCATTTTTTCTTCCTTTTGTAGATAACTTCAGATGTTAAGCTTAATGCCGGTAAATACCAGCATTATATTATAATGTCAATTTCCTTAGGAAAGGAAGTGACCTTTATGTACCACATTATGAGAAGGAGTCTGTGTTTCACAAACACTTCCAAAGGAGCTGAGGATCAGCTGTGTCCTTTCAGACTGCAAAGAGTGTGTTGTGGATGAAGAACTGTTATTATTGTGAGAAGAGTTGTTGAATGCTTTGCTCCTTATGACAAAAATGCCTTTGGTGGCTTCTTGTCAAATTATTAATTTTCAGTAGATAACAGCAAATGGAAATTTTTATTCCAACATAGGCAGACATTTTACCTATAACGGGGGAAGAATTTGAGTTATTTATCAGCTCTTTTTTTCATACTGAGTCCTTTCACTACCTGTTCTACCTTTTTACCTTTTCCAGCCATATTTTGTTTCCACCCTAAGAAGCTTGATCCTCCTCCAGCAGGGGTCAATGAAATCTTGCCATTAGCCATGAAGGAAATGAAAAAGCATCCCCTCAGAAATCATTATGGATGTTTCTTTTATTTTATTTTTTTTCTCCTGCTGCTTCAATCTATGCTTCTGGACTTTCCTAACTCTTCTGTTTATTGTTTCAGTTCGCAACTGTTCCCTCATGTTTTGGTTCATTGAGCTTGCTTCCTTGGCTTTCACAGTAGCTTTACTACTCAAACACTCTGTTTTCCTTTCTACAAAGGAAACAAGCACTTTGCTCTACAAACAGGCTGCTTTTTGGATTTGATGCAACAGGAATCATCAACCCTCCATTCAGTAAGGTTAATATACTGTGAACTCCAGCTTTAGTCTTCTGCCATTCCCTCTCATGTCCATGGCTTATGAAGGGATCACATTTTATTTGCTGGACTTTACTTATCAGTGTTTTCTTCTGGTAATTGCCTGACCTGCTATGATTGTTGTTTGCTGTATTTACTGACTCCCTGATCTTTCTGCCTACTTTATCTCTGCTTGTCCTTATCAGCAGAGGCTCATTACCATTTGTTTGGTCAGTGCCCACACAGAGACTTCTCAGTAAAACTTCCCATGTTCTAATGATAATACTTTGATCTCCGTAAGGTTTTCTGGCTTGTACAGCAGTCAGGTGGAAAAAAGCCCCAAACCAACTCTAAAATTAATGGTATGCTTTATGTGATAGTGAACTGATTTTTACTACATGTTTAAAACAGAAAATATTTACTTTCTTTTATATCCTATGACAGTCATATTTTTTGCTATAAACCCAAAACTGAGCTAATCTTACACCATACAAAATTAAAAAAAATTGCATGGAATAACCCCTCCCCCCAGCTTTAGTTTTGTTTTAGAATATTTATTTGTTTATCCTTGCACTGCAAAATGCAAACTAAATGCCATTAGTGCCTTTACACACTGTGCTCCGTGCAATTTGTGCTGAGCAGCAACAGACTTCAGCAATAAGTGGCCACATAGTGAGATGAACAGTTATATAACTGCAGACAGTAATTGGATGCTATTAATGAGAATTTGGGATAACACCATTTTGTAGCCCCAGACGTAGTTAGCTCTTTATAATCTCGATTAAGGCCATATACACTCTTTTTACAATGTATAATTATTTTCCTAATCTGCAGTTATGCTCTGCAGAGTCACTGAGACAAGGACCTCTCTGCGTTACCCTGATGCATCCAAGTGCCTCAGATTATGTAGCACAAGTATGGATTTTTAGATAGTACCTCTGCATATGGATAGGTGAAAAGTTGCGTCACCTTGCAGGCAGCTCTAAGAAATTGTATTTTTTGGAGTTCTGATTTTTCTACCTTTCAATTCCCTTGTTCCTGTAAGTGTCTGTATCTCTAGAAAGGGGTGGCTGCTTATGTTACACCTTCTCAGATAGTATGTCTGGCCAGAAGCCAGAGAAGGGCAGAAGCAAGCACCTGTTCATATTCCATTTTCCCTTCTTATTGGCTAACAGAAGGGAATAAACGGAGCTACACCAGACCCCTATTCTTATGGTGCTCTCCAACCCACATTCTTCTCTACCTATATGAGCTCGGGAACTGATCTGGGATGTTGGCAGCACAAAAGGACACAGCTCCAGCATCTGCTGTGGGCAAATAGACACTTAGCAGAAAGTGTAGTTAAGTGAAAAACATCCTAGTCTTCAAAATGTACATTTTCCACTGCTAACTGTGGCCTTGCCACATGAGCGTGGTCTGACCTGATTTTCCAGGTAACTGCAGTTAGTGCAAATGAAGACAGTGAGAGCTGCAGATGCTCAGCACTTTGGAAAATCAGGTATCAAGTAACAAAGCTGAACTTGCAAAGAATATCTTTTAGAAGAATAGCAGCTGATCAATATTCAGTTAAGTACCTCAAATTGTGCCGTATGTGATCATATTTAAAAGACTTCATACGATAGCAACCTAATGCAGCACTGTAATTGAAAGGAAGCATTACAAGGTAATTTTTTTTACTGTGTTTTATTTTTTTTATTTCCGCATAGAGTCAATGAATTATATCCAGTTTGTTGATCTTTTATCTTTAACCAAAGTCTATGTCTATAGAAATTAGTTTTTACAGGAAGAGTGTTGCTAGGTGAAAAGCCTGGAATTTTGGGTGGGATTTTTTTGCTAGCAACAATTTTTTGACCTTGTGGAAAACAATGAAGTTACCTTCTTGTGGAGACTCTGAAAGAGTCTTGTTTTACCTGGTTTACTATTACCTGTGCTTCCTAGCACAGGACACCTTTTATAAGTAAGCATCCTCACTTCCCCTGTGCTTCAACACACTTCAGGTTGGCAAGTTCACTAGCACACCACCTCCTTGAGCGCTTTAGATGAAGGGGAAATTTGAAAAAAACCTTTTAAAAATATGGCTATAAGCCTGCTTTTTTTGATTTTGTGCAGTCTTCATCCCTGGAGGGTGTCAAGACCAAACTAGGTAAAGCCTAGAGCATATATTATTTCTATCTGTTATTTTGTATCGGAACTACCTGCTAAGTGTGTAATTCAATTTGTCATAGAATCATAGAATCGTTGGTGCTGGGAAGGACCTTAAAATCATCTAGTTCCAACCTCCTGCCCTGATGTCTCTTAGTCTGACTAACAAGAGGAGTGAGATTGCAGAAAAAAATACAAGAGCATTTCATTACATGTTTAAAATTCTGAACGCTCTTTGAACTAAGACTTTCAGAAGTAAAATGTCTGAGTGTTTCTCTAAGTGAAAAGTTACCACAAAGAAAACAAATCAAAGTGTGAATATAAAGATCATAAGCTGCTCCATACTAACACCTTTTGCAGATTCTCTTAGCTAGCAATGTGTGAAGTAATTTACTCCACTTCCGAAAAGTATCCTAAGTTCACACCTTAGCTTCGACGTGGCGGAGGTTATCTCATATTCTCTGTGTATTGAATGCCTACATGAGAAACTAGTATGATACAAATTCACAAACTCTGATTAGTGTTGCTGTATAATAAAACATCCCTTGTGTACATTTTGGAGTATTCAGACATGTTTTGGAAAGAAAATCCTTAGGATCAAGGTAAAGAAATGACGAGAATCACCTGAAATGTATGCCAGTGGTTGCTCCTGAGGCATGCAGCAAGTCTTCCTGAGAACTAGTGTTGCTCTTGCTCCAATGCAGCAGTGAAACCAAAACACCCTGTGTGCAGAAACATCAGAAAATTGGGAAACTTTAGACTGATTTGACATCCAACCCTAGTCCTCCTCTACTTCTAGCGCAGGTTTTTCTTCCATCCTATGTCTCTGTTAAACAAAGTGTTCTGGTGTCACAGATTGCTTCTTCGTGCCCTGCCATAAAAGGTGTAGCAAAGCCAGACCCCTAGATCCCATGCAACATTGAGCAGAGTAAAATCTTATCCATGTGGCAGCCTCTGCCTCACCAAGAGACACAGAAAGAGCCTGGAGCTCCTGTTGTGGATGGGCAACATCTCTAAATTTTGTCCTTCTCCTGTATAACTCTAGGAGCATCTTAAGGTAACATATATATAGCTAAAAATTATGTCAGTGGTAGGGTTCAGCCATCAATAGGCGTATCTTTTGCATGCTCATACCTGCCCAATAGCAAAAGTCACTGAAGGCAGATTTAGGCTTCAGGCTATCCCATTCTAATTATATACAAACCTCTCCCAAAATATTAACACTAATAGCACACAAGACAGTATTTAACCAGTTTACTAAACCAATCAGCAAAATTCAGCAGGTTTGTAGTATTGGTTCCATTTGAAGAACTTCCCCAAACCTCCTGTGCTTAATCAGCCTTTTTGATCTAAAAGCTGAGTGGGAATTCTCACTATGGCTTTTTTTCTTACAAAATTTTCAGCACTTTCTGTCTCTCACTAAGCCAAAAATACTGAGGAACAGTCTTTTCTTGTGGCATTTTGGCACTTGTAATCCAGACTGGAACCACGGTGTGCAGAAAGCTTAAATACTCCAGGGAAAAGCTATCTTTACTTCATGAATCTCTAAAAATGTTCTTTTTCAGGTAAAATGATGGTTGTCCTCATAAAGCAATTTTTCCATTCCAGTTTCAAAATCATATGCTGGCTTGGCTACAGGAAAACAGATAAGCTATAACATTTCAAAATCAATTATTAAAAAGCTCATATTCTTGAGAATTTAATGTTTGGAAGACACTTTTGCAATTTATGCTTATGCTCAGAATGTGTGAATATGAAGTAAAGAGTTTGCAAGCTAAAAATTCAGTCTGCTTCAAGTCAACATTTTTTAGTAGACCTAACTCCAGTCATAAAACAGCAAGAACAGGGTATCCAAAATCATTAAAGTAGCTGAAAAATCATTAAAAAAATAAGAACAAGAAAAAATTAGTTCACTCTATATGAAATCAGATTTTTGAGCTTTAAAGGTTAAGGATTTTCTCTTCAAAAGAAGACTGGAACTCTCACCTGCGGGCCCAACTCAAATGCCTTCATGAAAATGAACATAACATGGGGAATAAACAAGAGGAGTTAAAAGATGTGAGCATGCCTGCAGGGCTATGATCTTGTTGGCATCACAGAGACCTGGTGGGATGGCTCCTAAGGCTGAAGTGTTCAAATGGAAGGAAGGCAGGCAGGGGAGACAAGGAGGAGCTGCTGCTCTCAGCTACAGTCCATGGAGCTATTTCATTTAGCAGAGAGAAATTCCCTTAAAACTAAATCAGAGGAGGAGCAGAGGGGTTCCAGGTCTGAGAAGCCCCATAAAAGAAGGCATGAAAATGAGAACGGGAAGAGGATGCTTCAGGATAAGTGAGGATAAGTGAGGAAGGTATTGTAAATGGGGATAAAGGTACTGAGACCTGAGTGCTGATATAGGTTTCAAAGTCCAGAGCCCAGAAGAGGGGAAATTTGAAAAAGTTTCTATTCAATACATTAAGAACTATGGGAAATAAATCAATTAATTTACATAATGAAAGTTGTGACACAAATCAGAAATGCTGAGCTAACTATAATGGCAATATAAACAGCAGTCAGGAGGCCTACTCTTGAATACTTTGGTTAATATTGATGTTATTATTGTGCTTACTTATATTATAACTATACCAAAGAATTTAATATTTATGTATGAAGACAAGAGACATCCAGTTAACACGTGGGGTAGACTCAAGCAAACAGTAAATGCTGGTCAGTATGACAGGGAGCAATCTTGATGCATGGGCTACTTAACCTTTGTCAACATTTTGTAGGTGTCACTGAGAAAAATTTTGAAGGTGATTAAGCAGTGACTTTTGCAGGTATTTATGGGTGGGTTACAGTGCAAGTGAGAACAGGATGGTGTGAGGTGGAAGGATTCAGTGAATGGGATTGCAGGTACAGCAGGAAAAGGAGCTGTGTGCACCATGCAACTTGAGAGGAGAGTGGCAGACAGGTTTTCAGTTTTTCACTGTCACTTCTAAAGACTCACAACCCCCGGCCAATGAAACCAATGTGTCTCAAATGTACAATCGCACTAGGCATACTTCTCAGGTTAGCCCATGTGATTGGTAGTCGCAAACTGAACACCCACATTAACCCCCTTTATGGCATCTTGCTGATAAGCAGCACTTGCATCTTATCATTACCACTAATTTCTCAGCCACCCAGCGTTATCTCTGGGAATATCTATTTTTTTATCATGTCACACTGTTTTACCCCTGCTGTGATCTGCACTTGCTGGAGAGCTAATTTGTCCATGTGTGAGTGTACAAAGTCAGAGGTTTTTATATGGATCACTACAGCAGATGCATTAATTTCTGCCCAGATTCAGGTGGTTTTAATTTTTAGCAACAGAAGGATCGATATCTCAATAAAGCTGTTGTGTGTGTACTATAAGTCTTTGTCTAAAACCAAGAGAAGGGCCTGACTTAACTGAGAAGTACCCTTAGGGGCAAAAGGGATTTTCTCTTTCATTACGCTCCCCTGCTGATTTGTAGTCCTTTTACATATTTTCCTCTTTTTTCAAGCTAAATCTTTTCCTTCTTAATGTCTTTTCCCTGGTCTCTCCTTCCCAGGAAGCCCCAGGCCTTCCCATTTCCCCCACCAAGGTACCAGCCTCAAGTTCCCTACTGCCACCTCTATATGTCCTCCTATGCCAACTGTTCTGGGAGGTGCCTGGCAGTTCAACCTCTTACCATAACCTGCATTCCCATGGTATTTCACCCTGCAGGGCAGCCTGGGAGGCTGTGAGCACCAGCTAATGACGTTTGGACAGTCTGGGAAGATGTCAAGTGCAAAGAATGTTAAGTACAGCATAAGACTGCACGCACAATATGGATGCACAGCCCTCCAAAAGAGAGTGTTCCCAACAGATAAGTTTACTCTCAACATTAAAAAAAAATAAAAATTGCAAGAGTGAAAATGATTTACAATGAAGGAGACTTTACTGTCCTTATTGTTTGATTCTAAACCTATTGAACCCCTAATGAAAATAGAAAATATCTTAAACTGAAAGCTCCCTTTATCTGTGATGTTAATAGGGACACATTGTACACTTCAGGTTTTTTTCCATTCATTTGCTCCTAGATAAGCACTATGCTATTATTCTCTAGTGGTGCTGTCTTCAGGGACTATTTCTGTCCGGCACTTGGGAGAATGCATTATGAGGTATCAGCATGTGTGAGCAGAGATAGCATGGCTTGTCATGTATAGATAGGCCATATTCTGCTATAAAATGATGGCTTTGTCTTTTATCACTGTCACAGTCTTACTTAACAAGCTGTGACTCTGTGGTTCATCACAAAGAAAACTGTCATCCCTAGGTACGTGCCTTGAATGTCCTTTCATCTTCCATGCAGGTAGGATCTGCCATGTGACATCAAGCAGAACAGTAACTCCAGATGGACTCTGCGAGTGCAGCAGTATATTAACAAAGGGGTTCACTGGCACAAATCCAGATTTTGCACCTTGGATTAGATTACAGCAATGAGGAAAACATATGTAAGCTTTTAAACGAAGCAAGACCTAATAATATGTCATAAATATAATTAGGAAAGGAAATGTTAGTAATCTATTGTGTTTAAGTGATAATTTATTTATCATGGTGTTATTACAAGCAACAGATAAATCAATTATGGTTGCTTGCAAATAAATAGTGTTGGTTCAATGGAGTGATGATAGATAAAGTGTTTTGAGGAACCCAAAAGTTCTGTAGTTGGATTTCTCCACATAATTATATGTGGAGAACAGGTGAAATCTGGAGAATCACTGGACTTTACTAAAGACTGTGATGTTGCTAGCAATTTCTCTGGATCTTAGCAGTCCTATTCATAAGGTCACTGAATAAGGAAACAGTGTCCGTTGCTAGGATGAGAGACAGACACCTAAGAAGAAAAGCCTTTTCAGAGGGCACAAATATTAAATAGTTATACAGGGTGTTTAGTGAGTGCTTTGCACCAGAGCCTGCGGGTCAGAATTTTTCTGGCAGAGGAATATGGACATATTCTGCTCAGTTCAGCATTTTGTATGGCCATGGGACATATTATACTGCCAGAGTTGTGATTCTGCAGATCAGATTAAACTACTCTGTGGACATTAAAGTATGAATATTTCATGTGAGCTTTTACAGGGCTGAATTTTAACTAGGGTGCTGAAGTACTTCTCCACATTCCTCTTTCCTGGGATTTTGTATTTTTAAACTAGTCTTCCCTTGCAGAAAGTTGTTCTTCCATGAGACTGCTTTTTAATTGTGTAACTGGAAAAATCAGAAATATTAACCCTCATGAGGTGCAGGCTTCCAATCCCAGTGCAGTAAAAGGAAGGAGAAGAAAGAGATGTCTGTCAGTCAACAAAAGTGTCTTCTAAGGGTGTAATATTACAAGGAGTGGAAAGAGAGTAGCTTGTCCATTGATGGAAAAGTGCAGCATTCACATATAATAGTGCTGCCAGGATTTGAGGGATGCCAAGGAAACCTGTGTGGACGTGTTACCAGTAAAAGTGCCTGCATGGCTGGTGTTTAAAAATAGAAAAGAGGGTGTTGAGTACACAGAAACTGATGTTGAAGAATTTCTGACCTCTTTATTTTAAAAAAGTGTCATCTCCCTCTGCTTGATTCTGAGTGTTCTCACCCCCACCAGTGCTCAAGGATTTGAAACAAAATATAACTCCCTGGAAATGAGGTGACAGATAGTCCCTACTTGAATAATGTTTCTCCACTGAGTCTGAATGCATGCTTCCCACCAGTGACTACTTTTAGCTACACCAAAGATTGGTATCACCACACAAATGTGGACCACACAGATCATTTATGCTCCTTATCTAGGAGGAAGGAAGGAAAATGAAACCTGTGGTTTTGCTTAACTTCAAAATCTGTTCTCAGGTAAGTGTGAATGGGCAGCAAATTCATCTTTCCTCTCCCCGGCATGCTGCCAGAGGGTTACCCAGTTCCAAGGGTCTCATTCAACTTGCTTTGTGCTTAAGTTAAGTCCTACTCTAACTTCTGCATGTTTTCTTTGCCTCTCCCTTTTCCAAAAGCCTGTTATGTATGTGCACTAACAGTTAGGCTCTGCAACTAAGCCCACATTCACCTCTAGGCAAAACACATATACGCTAAGATTAGGCAGCATTAAATAAAAAAAAGAATATTTTTTTTTTCACTTGCCACATTATAAGATTAATTTGTGATGGCAGCTTCATCCCCTCAGGCCTTTCTACTTACCACCAGTCCTAGCTCTTGGACTTGCCTCTGATTAAAAATAGATTTGGTTTTCATCCTGCAGGTAATCTGTCTCTCATGAAAGTATATGGTGGTGAAAGTCCAATTGCACTGACCAAAAGCTGAAAACTCCTGCGTCTTCCTGACAAAAGGCTCAAGCAATGCCAGCTGAAGATTGCGTTTTCAGATTTTATGGATGGACCACTGTGGGAGTTGCATGATTTATGGAGTGGGTGAGTTGTGTAGCCAACACTTTCTGATGTGAAAATCTGCTACCATGTGCTGGTTTTGGCTGGGGTAGTTAATTCTCTTCATAGTAACTATTATGGGGATACGTTTTGGATTTGTGCTGGAAACAGCACTGATAATGCAGGGATGTTTTAGTTACTGCTGAGTAGTGCTTACACAGAGTCCAGGCCTTGTCTGCTCCTCACCCCACCTCACCAGCGAGCAGGCTGGTGGTGCACTAGAAGTTGTGAGGGACTCAACCAGGAAAGCTGACCCCAGCACGCCCAAGGGATATCCTGTAGCATATGGCATCATGCTCAGTGTATAAAGCTGAGGGAGGAAGAAGAAAGGGGATGGACACATTTGGACTGATAGCATTTTTTTTCCCAAGTAACTATTACGTGTGATGGAGCCCTGTTTTCCTGGGGATGGCTGAACACTTGCCTGACCATGGGAAGTGATGAATGAACTTCTTCTTTTGCTTTGCTTGTGCGTGAGGCTTTTGCTTTACCTATTAAACTGTTTTTATAAAAACCCACGAGTTTTCTCACTTTTACCCTTCCAATTCACTCCCCCGTCACACCATGGGGAAAATGAGTGAGAAGCTGTGTGGTGCTTAGCTGTCTGCTGGGGTTAAATAACATACCGCATAAGATTGAGCCACTAGTGAATTACTGATGCTATCTTAGCCCCAAGTTTTCTACTGGAAGGAGACATTCAGCCCTTTTCCCAAACATCAGCAAAGCTTTTCAAAACCAGATGGTGGTATTGCAGCTCGTTTCTGTAATAACTCAATGAGCACCTAATGACTGGGGCACTTGTCATGTGTACTAATTGTTATGCTTCCCTTTTATGTCTCAGAGGAGATTGCATTTCTATGTGTGCACAAATATGCAAAGGCAGAATGTTAGTGCTGTTGCAATAGATTCCGCGTGTGTGTGCATGCAGACTAATTTAGTCTGATTCAGTATTACACACTTCTGTAGCATTCACTGGATATCTTTGGAAACAAAAATGGTGTGCAACATATCAGTTATCATTTTTCTGCACTCCTTTTCATATGTTGCAGTAAGTCAGTGTACATAATGGCTTTAGGCTATGATAATTCAGGCAGAAAAATGTTGATTTAGATATATCATTAATTATGACACTGAGGTGATGAAGACCTGTCTTCATAGTATACGAATACTTCCTGAAAATGATGATATTACAATGTCATTTACCATACTCCCCTTTGTTTTTCAATTTGGATTAAAGATATGTTTCATTCTGTCTCCATGAAATCAAATGATATGCTGCTTTTTCTCTAGAAAACAAACCATTATACCTCTATGTGCCAATTTTTCATTTCAACACATTATGTAATAGTTCAAATGAGAGCACAAAACAAATAACACAAAAACAGCTGGTGGGAAACTTTACTCAACATTAGGCACTTTCAAGCCTGAACTGTGTAATGTGCATGGCTTAATGCATCATATGTCTTTACTAATTTAAGCGTGATTGTGCAAAAAGGGCGGTGTAGGGACACTGGTGGACAGCCTCTGTTATGGAGTCATTCTGAAGTTAAAGGTCTGCTTACATTTGCTGTATAATGGAGCCACAGTTATTTTTATTTCTCATTTTATGTTGTTTAAAAAGTAATGCTAAAAACATAGAGGTAGAAAACTGGCTTACATTCACAAAACGTCTGTGCAAATAGAAACATTGGAGAAGAGTATTATTCTCTTGGGTAGCACTCTGAGTTTAGATATTAGCATCACCTTTTGAGTTTTTGGATATTCAGAGTTTGAACGGAAGTGTAACAAGAGATTTGGAGTTGTAATTAGATTTTTTTCTGTATTGTGCCTCTTTTGAGCCTATTTATGTCTCTGATAATGCTGCCTTTATGATACTTTTACAATTTCAAGGTTACTGAATAGGGAGTTGCTGACAATTATGGCAAAGCTACCTTGAAAACTTGTTTTAATGGTCAAGAAAAACCCTTGATGTTGATTCTTGATTATGTTCATTTCATATAGCATTTAATGGAATGCCAGCAGAACTGGGTTTAAACATAAATACAGTAATGTGTAAACAATGGCTTAGAAAGGAAAAGATCTATTTTATTCAGCAGGTGAATCCTTGAATGTAATTATATGTAACAAATGTAATTAAGAGTACTGGCGAGGTATAAGTTTTATAAAATTTTTATTTACTTGGAATGAGAAAAGCCATTTCAGGAAAATAAAGTCATCCGAGTCATTTACTTTCTCCAAATGCCTGCAAGATAATTGCTGACGTATTTCAGATTACATCAGTAACCATGACTTCCATGAGAAATTCTATCTCTGTTTAACCTTTACAGCATCATCCATACTTTCATCTGGTCATGGAGCCAGCTGAATCCCTGCCCTCATTTGCAACAGGTCCTGTACATGGGATGTGGGACAGATCTGCAGAGGTGTTGTGGTTTTAATTATTTTTTTTAAATTGATTCCCCCCACTTCCCACCAGTTTCCATGGACAGTTGTCTTGAAGGAATGCGCCCCATGGCACACTGAATGCTTTTTGAAGCTTCACGATGTTTTTCAGCTAAATTGTTAGCTACTACTCTTCATATGCTGGAAAAGCACGAGTGCGCACTGGGCACCTCTGTTCTGCACTTGACGTATTTTCTCAGACTGTAACCTCCCTGAGAGGATGAGACTTTCTGTGTCTTTATTCATTCCCCAGGGCAGTTAAAACCCCACAGCTCAGCTGGGGTCTGTAGGCATACATATATAGGTATACATACCTGTCATACACAAATGTTGAACACCAAAAAATGATGTTCTTGGGTTCCAGAGCCATTTAGTTGAGTTAATATTAATGATTAAAGCTCATTTATAATTTATCTGTTTACTGCCATTTTGTTTTTATGTATCTTTTATATAAATATCTATTTTAAATATCTTTCTTTTTAAACAGAAGACAGTTTGTGGTCAGTACAAATATAATAAAACTACTTTACACGGTCCTTATAACAAACAGGTAAAGGTAAGCAGTAACATTCTGGCTTCCAAAAAAACCTTTTTTTACAGCACAGCAGTGAAAATCCATTTCAGATAGAGGTAAGGAGTAAAATTCTGGCTTCCAAAAATACCCTTTTTGTTACAGCACAACAGTGAAAAACCATTTCAAAGTGCTGATGGACCACTCTTCTTATGCTTCTTCTAGTCTTTAGCAGCATCTCCGTTTTCTGAATAATAGATAAAGACTGTTGCTTCCAGGCCTAGAGTAGCTGCTGCAGAGTGATCTCTGAGCCATGTTCCCTATTCATCCACGTACAGTGAGACCCCCCAGTGATGGGAAGAAGCATAAAGCTTGCTTGGGAAGGCTAGGGTTATTTGCCAGGCTCTGAGCTCTACAGCCAAGCTGTGCTGCCCCAGCCTGCATGGCCAGCTCTGCACCCATTGGGTGATCTGCCAGCATCCAAGACATCCTCCTCTCTCTGGTCCTGATGCTGGAGAACTGATTGACTTGTTTGGTACTGATTAGACTGATTTATTTTGTTCCCAGAAAGTTGTTCCATAGCATTTGAGAATGCCTGAAAAAATTTATGGCTTTTATACGGTATGTGGGAGAGATTAACCTGCTTTGCACATATTAAGAACAAAGTAATTTCTGAGGCATGATTTTGGTATATTTTTTTTTCTGTTTTTATTAATCCACTGAGAGACACTGGTATATTTACTGGAACTCTACTTTCTATAGTTATAAAGAATTTCTTCTACTAAAGAAAATAGCTTTCTTCAAGCCTCAAGCCTGTATCATTTTAGCAAGGCAATGCAAAAAATCTTCAGTGTTTTCTGTTCCCGAACGTCTCCTACCTGTAAAGCCAACATGTGCTATGCCATTTCCCCTGTTCTTCACATGATTTTCAAATGAGCTTAGCTGCCCTAGAAAACAGGTCAAGGCTGTGCTCAATGCTGTGCCACTGCTCAGGTGTTAGTCATTGCAGGGAGAACAAAAGCTGATCTACTAGGGCCAGTCTGGTTTAAAAAGGAGGTGAAGGATAGGGGCCTCATTAGCTGCAACCTCAGTGTCAAAGTGTTTCTGTGTGTGCCTCGGGCTGAGAAGGCTTAGAGACAATGCAACCTCCAGAAAAAAATGTGGGTCACAAGTTTCTATTCTGTCATTTAAATAATCAATAAGTGGGTCAGTTATCCTGCATAACTAGACCTCCTGGTACACTGTAGATCTTCTGTGACCCTTTAAGGTAAAAAATCAGTTTGTAGCAATTTCTGGCTCGAGTTTCTATGGAATATTTTGTGAAATTAGACTTCTGTTTTCCCACTTTTCCTTCTTATTCTTCATTTAAGCTACTGAACATAACAGATTTGTATGCAGTTTTGTTCCTTGTGTGGTCTGAAATGCATTAGTGTTTCTACAAGTGGCAAAACTGTATTATTTTTCCTTTTGAGGCATTTTAACATACCCATACTGTAAAAGAAAGTGAACAGATCTGTTAAAATGAAAATAATTTAAATTGTCATTGGAATCACAATGACAGGGAAAAAAACAAACAAAGGAGCAAACCTTCCTTAGGAAGGCCTCCTGGAGCCATGGCAAGGCTTGCTTAGATCCCAGAAGTCACTGGAACTGGATGAAACACAGTTGAGAGGTGAGGGCAGTCTGTGAGGGGATGCAAGACAGGTGACTGTTACTTTGTCGTTGCTTTTCTTAATGATGAAGTAATTATTGGAGCTCCTACTGTGAGGAACCTCATTTGTTTGATTGATTCATTTATTTATTGATTTTATGCCTCTTCATCTTACTGGGGAGCTCCTTATGAAGCAGGTCAAGACTCTGAAATTGTGCTGATCAATTTGTATTCCTTTCAAACTGTTATCAAAACTGTATAGAAATAACTTTGGGTTTATTTACATTTGTGCAGCTGTAAACAAGAAGTACATCTTTTGTTCCAGAAACTGCTAAAGTTTCGAAATCCTTTTATGCCGGGAATATTTTACAGGTGAAAAAATGCTGATGAAAGCTACAGAGCACTGCCTTACAAACCAGCATGAGGTAAGAGTCAAGGATAAAATCTATGCTTGAGACAAACTATTGCTTTTTTCATCTTGCATCATGATGATATTGTGGCTTGAGCAAAAGAACAGTGTGTGTGGCTTATTGCCTTAAATCAACTTAATAGCAGATACACTCTGCGAACTGGAGAAAGTTCTTTCAGGTTCTCTGTAGTTTCCATAAGTGTAGAGAGTGCATAAGGAATGTTCCAAAGACTGAGTGTGAATTTGATGATGCTATTTTAACTTCAGATTGTTGTTTTAGCAGAGTTATGTGGGTTCATAGAAGAAAATTGGCTCAGGGAAGTCAAAGAAAATATGAAGGAAAGTAAGAAAGATAAAAACAAAAATCACAGATGGAAGATACTATAAATGGATGAAACTAACTAATGAACATAATTGCCAGCTATTTACAGACTTAGATCAGTTAAAAGACAATGACACTTCAATACACACAAATATAGAATGTTTTTTTGGGCTTTTTTACAAAGACATGCACTTAACAGTGTTTGTTTGGGAAATGGTGGGGAAAATAATAGAACGGATAAATATGTAGGAACAGATACAGAGCTGGTGTAGGTGGGAAAGGTACAGCTTTTCCTGGTTATTCAGCTTCCCTATCAAGTAAACACACTTAAAAACCATCATGTTCAGACCCAGCTACCTGCTGCAAGACATCAAGTGTCTATTAAAGGAAGGAAGAATTAACAGTGGATGGAAAACAAAACAGTCAGTTGAAATTACTTTAACTAGTGCTTTTATTTCTGCTTGGATCTTCTCATGCAGAAAGTCTGCTCTGCAATGTGAACTGCGTTTACACCTCTCTGAACCTGGCCAGACCCCAGTCCTGGTTTTCTAGGTCCCTGGTTTTACTAAGGAGTTGGTGGGGGGAAGCTGAAAACCTGGTTTACTGTGTTTGATGTGCATATTACCAAGAGAAACACCCTGATAGTGCAAGCTAGCAGAGATGCACGACAAAGGCAAGATCAAAGTGTTATGTGTAACACCTCTTGTATGTGACAGCCCTATACACTGGCCTTCCTTAGAAAGTCGTGTCATGCTGGGGTAACAAGAGTTTTATTGTCTTCTCAGTTCTGCATTTTACTGTCTACCTACTTAGAAAGCATGATAAAAACCTTCATCTGTCCCTCCTTTTACTCTCATGCCTGACAATAGGGCTGTTAAATGCTGCTCTTCTCAGTTTTATACTGACTCTATACAAAAACATGGCTACTGGAGGGAAGGTCAATATTCAAAAGGACAATAAAAGGGAGAAATGAAACAGTAACAAGTAATGCATTTAGGAGAAAGAAACGATAAATTATGAGTGCACACTGTGTCTAGAACAACTTTCTGCTGTTGCAGCAGCTGAGATCAGCAGGAGGGGAGCTGCTTTCCATCTCCAAGTTCAAACCCACAGAGCAAGACTCTTTTCCTGCTCCTCCCCATCAACACACTACAATAGGACACAGCCCCTGTAAAATGCTGGGCTGCATTTTTAGGAGATGACTGATTCCTGTTTTCTCATTTTAAAGGTATATTTAACTCTGTGTCTACATTTATGGATGAGAATATCAGTAGTCTGTTGTTTCATCTGCCATAATGTTTAAGTGGGGTTCTGGCAGTGAATGGTGCTTTGTCGTTCTGCTGTCTCTGTTTTGTAGTTAGCTCCAGCTATTTCTTGACTAGCTTGATTAGGTTTGGGGAAATAGAGCCCATGAGCTGTGAAGGGCTCCACTCCCTTGGACTCTGCTTCTTGAAGGAAAGAGAGAGCTCAGCTATTCACTGGAGACTTTTCATTATTATTGTTGTTATAATAATATTAATAATATAAGAATAGTAATTATTATTATTATAGCTCTCAGAAGCCTTCAAACATTATTTAATGTGTTACTGTCAATATTCTAAGGTAATTTTTTAAAGCCTCAACTCTACAATGCAGTCACCATTCATTACCATTGACTGAATAGCACTGTGGAGTCCAATTTCTCAAGCACTGCAGAGTATCTTCTAAACTGCCATTGAAATTACTTCCTGCAAAAGCATGAAATGACTTCTGTCATTGCGGTGTGGTTTGAGAGGCGAATCTATTGAGGAAATGCTAATCATAAATTATCATGTGTCAGACTTCCTTCTTACAGGAGATCAGTGAATCTGGCCAAATGGATAGGTCATGTCTTTATAACACTGAGTTCAAAGGACTCAGCATTGTAAGAATTCCCATATATGCTTGAGCATATGTGGATAACAACATGTGTCAAGTGTGTGTGGTGAGTACCTATAAAGAGAAACCTATGTTTGTACAGATAAAAGCATGCAGGTGGAGAGCACCTGGAACTGGAGTAACAAGGATCAGTTAAATCACAGAATCTCCCTGAAGAAGTGTAAAGGACTAGAAAAGGAATTTGGATTCAGTGGTCTGTCCTTGTGGTTTCCCTGGTGATTTTCACCAAAGCACTGGCTTTATTTAGCCCCTGCACAAGCAATAATATATCAAGATATAAGAGAACACATCTCCTGACACCCTCAGGACAAGCTCTTTGGGAGGAGAGGGGAACAAATCCTTTTGCAACCAACAGCCCAAGCAAGCAGTAATGGATGATTTAGAAGCGGCAAACAAAAGAGTGACACCAGGCCCAGAGGCTTAGTCCAACACCTATGTCTAAGTAACTAAAAATGCATCACAGGATTGGTTAAGTGAGAGTAATCTGCTATCAACAAATAGTAGAAAAAAAGTTGTTTCAGCTGACTGCAGTTTGTGCCAGTCTTCCTTGTCCATTAGCAGCAAAAATAGTGCACAGACTGATAGGAGCCATCATAAACATAGATTCTCTCCCTCTGGGAGATTTAATAAATATTGGTACCTCCTAAAAATGGCTATAATGTTTATTGATTTAAGCCTCTGAGATTCTAGTAAGGAATAATCTGTGGGTTTCATAATGTAAATCATATGGCTGTCTATATAGAGTTTTAAAACCCAAAGTCACTGCTGTAAATCTAGATGCATTATTTGTATGTGTATCTATCTGAGGTAGAGGTTGATGGCTGTAGCTAGGATTGTGTGGGTTTTGGTGTAGTTCTTTTTTGGGATGAAAGTTCTCTTCACTTTTATGTTAATCTCTTTCTTGTTTCTTTATAAACAACCATCTGTATTTAAAAAACTTAAGGAGTCCCAGGTTTGAAATTTAAGGTTATTCTCATAATGTGACCTTTAACTACTCAAAGTTGCATACTGTATCATAAGGAATAGCCCAAGAAGCCGGAATTAAGGTTACATTGGAAACCGTGTGTTAACTAGTCTCTCCTTTGGGACACTGGGTCTCAACATATTTTAGTCTCAGTATTCTTTACGCATTTTGTTTGGATAAATTAATACCGTGTTGTTACGAATTCACCTGTAGTTTATATGTAAATCTATTGTGCTGTTAATATATCATAGAAATATAAACATAATTTATTTTTTTTATTTTTTTTTTTTTTTAGTATTTAAGACTGATACTTGAAAAATCAAGTAGTTAAGGTTCTCATAGCTTCCAGGGAAAATTCAGTTTCAGTCTGAGCAAATGTGCTATACTACTGCATCACCCAATGTAGTGACATGTGCTGGGTAGCTGATGAGAGAAGTGGTGGAGAGCTCAGCTCTCTTAGCTCTTGACTGTCATGCCTCAGTAAATCCACATGAGGTAATCTTAAGGCTTGCCTGTTGTTCATATGACCTGCTTTTATCTTCAGCTACATCCAGGCAGCCCTTGCTAAAATCCATTATAGCTTGGCAGGTCTCCCTGAGAGCAGACTGTAAGGGTTAAGAGCCCTAATTAGTCACCCAGGGTTTCATTCAGTTTGTTATGCTACAAAAATGAAATCAGTGGGAGGCATATATAGCCTCAAAATAGGAATAACATCAGTTTTTAGAGCGAAGTATTGGTAACCCTAAATGAGGGGAAACTAGAAGATACAGCAGGTTGCCCAAACCTGCTTCTGATAAATCTGAAGAGCTGTGCCTCTGTGTATGTGGCAGCTCTTATCCAGGAAGTGGTATAGTCTGTCCCCACCAGAACTTTATAAAACTCTCTGAAATCCTTTTGTGCTTTTCTGTCTTATCAGTGTCATGGGGTGGCAAACAGCAATGCTGTTCACCTCTGCTGTACCATGTGTACCTCTGCTGAGCTACAAACCTACAAACTTGTGATAATGCAGTGAGCTTACATAGTTCTGGGTTTCCTTCTTTCTTCAGGAATGTTAAATGATTTAAAGTCCTTGTGCATCTGTGCCCCTGTGCTGCAGCTCTGAGCAGGGGTTTGGCCATCTCCCCAACCTCACAGAAAAGTGCAAGTGGCAGCTTAGGCTTATTGAAAGGGGGTTGTGTAGGAGAATGTTAAAGATAACAAGGCAATGGCTATTTTTCCTCGCCTCATAAATATAAAAACTAAATACTCTGGCTAGGTGAGAGTGATTCTATAGTGGATTAAATGTCCGTTTGAAGTAAAACTATTTTGAGGTTTACTGCTTCTAGATACCATTTGGATCTGCTTCACCTCTTCTCAATTTCATGACTTGCACAAATGTGTGCTCAGATTTTTCATAACTATTCTCGGGACACCCATCCTGTCATATAGAGAATTCTGGCCCTATTCTTAGTTACAGGCAATCAAATGCCTGCCATTATACTGGGACTAGTTAGTGCTTAGACAAAATGAAATTAGTTTGACTTCCTGAGTTGATAAAACAGTGTTTAACCACCACAATGAACACTGTGATGATTGCAAAGATTGCATAGAATATATTGACAAATGAAATAGTAAATAGCAGAAACACCATGGAATCTTAATCAACAGTAACTAATTGAAGTGTGCGTATGATTATTGAACAATTGCACCTCTTAGCCTTACCAAGAAGCTGCCATCTGGGGTAGGAAGAGTGATGTGCTGGCAGGACCAGATGGTCTTCACATGCAGGAAGAACCTGCTTTTCATCAATAGCATGACTGCACTGCTAATTAGAGAAGAATGAACAAGGCATAAGTCAAGGAGGAATTTCCAAATCTAGATTAGGTTTAAGAGATTCATTAGAGTGATTTCAGGGCCAGGGTTTGAAATCATATTTGTTAATGATGATAACACGAGTCTTTTTTAGTGACTTGGTAGTCTGAAAAGGACTTAGGGTTGCCCTTAAAACAAGATACAAATAGACTTTAGGTGCCTAATTAAAAAATATTATGAGAAAACTCTCGACTCTTGTCTTCCTCATGCTGGAAGCTCCCCAAATTCCTGATGTTCACATTCCTCCTACCTCTCCCCTCCAATTTCTGTCTAAACTCCATAGCTCAAAAATCTAGAAATGATACTTGAAAATATAGTGAGTGCCTCTCTGCAAGACAAATGCTCATACTCCCAATACACAATAAAGTGGATGCCTGCAGGGACAGGGGTATTGATCACGAATTAGAACTCTTGCGTAACTCCCTTTTCTTCTGCCACAAAGGTGTGGGGGGGAATCCCAAACTCGACCACCCAAACAAAAAAACCCATCATATGAGAAAGAAGAGATGTATTTACTTGGTAAATAGCTATTAATGCCTTTTTCTGCAAGTTTCCTACTCAATGAAGATATTTTGGTGGATTGTCAATCTCATTGGGTCCTCTTTCCACTGGAAATTTTCTCAGGCAGAAAGTAGAGGACTTGGTCTGTTTATTTGGTACCTCTAGAAATTTGGAGCACAAGGGCAGCTTCTACATGTGGCCTTTGTGAGTGGTTTGTGCTGTGCATGGTCTGAATTTGCTGTCATTTTGTAGATGTGGTGTACTGTGTAGGGTTGCCTTACTAATGCAAGTGGTTATGTCTCAGAAATCTTGAACAGAAACACAAAACTCCCTCTGCTAACTCTGCATAGAAAGTAAAAATTTCAATACCTGATGAGCAATACCTGATTGATTTCTCTCTCTTCTATGTTTTTCTTTTATTAATATATGATATTCAAACCCTTTGAGATTTTGAATAAAATCATGAAGAACCAGATATTTTCACAGGTTATTTCTGTAATGTGCACAAACACATTGTCCTTAAAATCTTGAAGATTTGGACAGCAGTATGAATCATATAAGTTCTGAAAGAGATTGGATTTCTGCAAATAGAGACTTGGGATCCAGCAAAGCTAATATAAGCCTCAGTGCCTTATTCTGTTATTCTTTAGTACAAATGCTGTTGCTATTTAATGCAAGTACACTTTTCCTAAACAGAATTGCAATGGTCAAACCTCATAAGCTCCAGAACATGTTTAATGAGTCTTACAATTACCCTTCTGGGCCCTGGAATGAAAAGTAGACAAACGAAATAACCAAGGATAAAACATCAGAAGTGGAAGTTGATCATAGCTAAGAAACGAGAAGCAAAATGCTGACAAAAACTAATGATTTCCTTTTTATTTACTTTTTCTTATATAGAAGCTAATAGAACACAGATCCCTATCCAGATCTACTGGCAAATGGATTCTCTTGCAGACATTTGGTACTATACAGATGATCTGTACAGACCCTATTAAGAGGAACCTGTGATTTCTTTAAAATTGTCAGTCTTAGTCACACACTTTGACACTGAGGTCTGACAGTGTAATGTGTGATAGGCCAAGGGTAAAAGTGACTAATACTCCTAGAAAAAAAATTCGGCTAGTTTGTTGTGCCACAGAGAAGATCAAGATGAGGGAATTACAATAAAATAAAAATTTAAAACAGATTTTTCTTTCATTTTGCTGTATTTCATTCAATAACGAAACAGTTTTGAAACTGGAGATGCTCTTAAACCATTTTTAAAGTTAAAAGTAACTTTTTTTTTTTTTTAATCCGCAATATTTACTCAGCTGCTGTGAAGCCAGGGTCTGTGTAGCCTGTTAACACTGGGACATAATTGATCTCTTTCTGTCTCCATCGTGTTCTTGAGCATACATCAAAAGAGGCTGCACAGGAAAGTAATCTCAGATGTTGTCCATCTTTGTGTTCTGAAAAGTGAGCGGCGCTAATTTAATGGACTGGGAATGGTTCTTGAATCAGAAGCATGGATGGAAAGTGTCGTCAAAGATTAATTGGGTATATTTTTGCTGTCTGATGTTTCAAGTGGGGTTTCAAGGACATTGAGGGAGGAAAAAAAACCCCTTTCAATCAGAAAGCTTAAAATTGATGGGCTTTGTTCTACTCTCTTTGAAGTAGAGAGGAAAAAATATTCTTAAGTGTGTGCATATTTAACAGCATAGGGGCACGTGCACTCACAGAAGTTTTATTCAAAGAACATTCAGAAGAATGCAAAGCTGGTCTCTGGAAACATCCTGAGCCATTTTGTCTGACTTCTAAGTCTGTGGGTTTCATACGCCAGCCAAGCCACAGGCAGGACTGCACCTGCAGAGGCAACTGCTAGATGGTATTTTGTTTTCTCCACCATTGTCCATTGTGTGCCTGCATTCTTTGTAAATTTAAACCCTGCTCTGATCGCTGGGTTATTCAGTACTTTTTAAATACTAGCTCCAAATCCCAGCCCTTTTCTTCTGGTTAACATTTCATCCATGTGTTGTTTATCCAGTCTCAATCCTTGCCCAGATATGCTTTTCAACCTTTATTCTTTCTTTCTTGGCTCCTCAGTTAAATTCCCTTGGGGAAAGTCCTGCAGCCCCAGAGTCACTGGTCCCTTCTATGGTATCATTTTTTTTGATCAAGTAACTCACAGTTCTTCCTTTGCATGCTAGTGTCATACAGATATATCTCCTGTCATGCCTTCTGCTTTTTGCATTCTTGGTATTTTCTCCTCTTTCCCCAGTTGTAGCCCCAGCCTGTGTGCAGCACATCAATTTCTACTTTCCTTTTAATAGATTCTAATCCCATATTCCCTGTAGTCTCATCCTCTTTCCCCTTTCTCTTGTCTTTTTTGTATTTGAATATGGCAATGGCTCACCGAGTTCCATGGAGACACAGGGCACGTGCTCTTAAATTCCTACATCTGCCCTCAGTGCTGCAGGAGAAGTCTTCCTTGAGTAACTTCCACTGAATTCTAAGAAATCTCTACTGAATAGGAGCAGAATTTATCGAGCCCTTTCCTTATGAAATTTCAGGTTCAGAATCTTGGGGACACCAACACATTTCTAACACAAGTACATCAAGTTGGGGGATGGTGAGATCTTTTTTTAAACCTGGAAAAAAGTGTACCTCACTTTTTTGTAGGAGTCAAAATGTTATGATATTTCTGCAAGATGCCTAGGATGGAAAACTATGGTCTAGACTACAAAAAAGTTTTCAAAGTTATGAGCAGCTAAAAAACTAAACCCAGGGTCTTAAAATAGAAACTGTTAAGCAATCTTACTAATAGCTGGTACTATCAGCCCCACCTATATAAAATATAAGCATTGCTGTTCTAATAGCCTAAATGCACTAAATACCACTAATGTAATCTGAATAATTGCTACCAGGAAGATATGGCTGCTGTTTTCTTGACTTTATCGATCTACCAAAATTATAAAGTGGCAGTACTTTATGTAAGCTTTATTTAAAAGTGATGGAGAGTGATGACAGAACAGTTTTGTATATTAATGTGGTAAATATAGCTAAAGCTCCGTTCAATATGCCAAGGAAGGAACAAGCCAGTAAAAATGCTATTTATTCACTACAATTAAAGAAGAGGTGGAGTGTTTGGGTGGGATTTTGTTTTGAATTTCTAAATGGTGTCCCTAAAGTAATTTATATAATAGGGCCCAGAAGCATGAACAAAGTACTTTGCTAACTGATTCACAGTAAATTTTGAAGGCATTAGAATTAGCCTGTGATGTAGCAAAAGGCCAAAAACCAAGTTTGCCTTTCATTTTCTGGAGGCAGCAAACATGCACTTGAACATCATCTAACTTTTAACAATTTGCTGCAATTACCAGTTCAGTTGATTCTATTGTGTTGTTGATTTTTTTGCAATAAACTTAATAACCTTGACAAGGTACATTTTCATACTGCACCTCTGAGTTCACCTTTATATGAGAATTTCCTTTATATGAGAATTTCCTTCCCCCCCAGTTCAGCACAGAAGCCTCCTTGCTGCTATTATTATATAAACAATGAAAAATTAGGTCACTGTTCTATTGAAGTTCAGTACTTTATTCATTTGTTGTTTTTGGTTTGTAGAAAGTGTTGTTTATGGCAGAGCTGCTGTTTCATAGTAGTTGGGGTTTTTACTTTACTTTGTAAATGAGGTGTATTCTTCAAGCTTTAAAAAAAGTGACTGCCAAGTACTGAAAGCTGCAAGACTTGAACCTGTGAGATCATGTTCTGTTCCTTGCTATATAAATAAATATTCAGTATTTGCAGAAAAGAGAAAATTTCAGTGATGAGGAATCTTGATGTAGGGTGAAAAAATGTAGAGATATGGGTGAACCCAGTCAAAATGTCTATATGTTAAGCAACACCTTACTTCATCGGTACTTCACATCAGTACAGGGACATGTTTATGCCCATTTTCATTCTTCTGCAGTGAAAAATGGGGCTCAGAAACTTGGAAGTTATTCTTTTCCAAAGGAGAAAAAAAAAAAAGGTATTGACTTTTGCAGTGGGCATTTAATTAGGTATGGAGGGCAGTAAGGCTCCATTTACACTTGCACCATTCATTGACATCAATGGTGGGGCCAGCAGGTGCAGAGCTGAGATGCAGAGCTGCACATTTTTGTTCACAACAGAAACACGCCAAGATGTTTTCTAGGTATTTCCCACGAGCATTAGACTCCTAGCCCATATGTAATGAGCCTATAAAGAGGGTGTTAATGACAGTGATTGAAAGCACCTCTGCCTTTTTTTCCCATTCTAGTTATCTGTATGGCTCCTATTGACTCCGGAAAGCCTGCTTTATTTCTCCTGCTAACACATTAACAAAGAATTTGCATTTCAGAACAAAATCCACATAATTCCTTGTGATTTAATTAAGGATTTTTTGTGTGTGTGTGAAATCAGCTCCTGGTAACATCCTAATCAGTTGTCTTGTGGGTCATCTGGTCAAAATGGCATGTGCAGATTTGACAAAACCAGGCTGTTCAGGCAATTAAACTGTCATGCGATAAGGTGGAAGATCCTTTTGTAGACTAATTCTCAGTTAAAGGCTAGAATATAAAGGGGGGGAATAAATGGTCAGGTTTTGCCAAAAAGAGAGATTACATATGTGAACCCATTGAAATTTGTGTTGCATGTTCATTTTTCATGCAATCCTTCCATATGGAAAGAATAGGCAGAAGTCTAATTGGAGAGTCTAATACTTCCTGTAAAGAATTGCAGAAAGTTCCCATAATTGGATGATAAGCTGGCGGGTGGAGGTCAATTTTGATAAATGCAAAATAATACACTTGGAAAATAACACTTACAAATGCATATAAATGATGGGCTCTAAACTAACCATACAGAAAAGATTTTGATGTCAGTGCAGATATTTCTCATTAAACATCAGATCATTGCTCACTGAAGGAAAAAGAAATAAAAGACACTGAATGCTGAGAATTATGAGGAAAAGGACTGATAACAAAATAGAATATCACCATTATGCAATAGAATAAGTCTCTGGTGCTCCCATATCTTGATAACTATGAAGGATTCTGACCGTCTTATCTGAAAAGGCTGCAATAGAGCTGGATTAAAAGAGAAAAAAAAAAGAAATAAGTCTGATAAAAGGTGTGGGATGAAGCCTGTATAAGGAGAGGCTAAATGAGCACTTCACCTTGGAAAAGGGATGATTAAAGGAGGACAGTGGTGTATAAAACTGAATGTCCTAGAGCAGATGAAGATGGAGTGAAAAAAATGTTTGCTTTTTGTTGTGACAAACAGAATAAAGATGTCCAGCAGCAACTTTACAACAAAATAAAGTATTTGTCATGTGACGTAGAGTTAAATTGGAATACACTTTGACAGGAGGTTGTGATAAATGAGTTCAAAAAGAAATAGGACAAACTCATGAAGGACAAATCTGTTAGTGGTTTTTGAAATCATGGCTTAGATATCTGAGGTCCTCGTGTTCAGTGTACTGAGACACTGATCATTTTTACATTCCTTCTTAGACATCTGCTACTGGCAAGTAGAAGCAAATTCTGAACTAGATAGACCTGAAGTCTGACATAGCCTGATCACTGTGATAAAGCTTATGGTCTTCCTCTATGGATGACAAAATTTGGGGGACACACACATATTTCTTTGAAGAGAGTTTCTAAAGACTTTGTGCATTGCTTTACTTTTGCTGTCCTTTGATAATTAGATAAAAGTATATGCAAATCACTAGTTAATAAACTAATTACTGTATGTAATAATATAAGACAGTGAAAACAAAACCAATTTTGAGATGTTTTACTGCAGCTGAATGCAGATCTGTTTAATCAGGTTTTCATTGTAATAAGTGCAGATACACATTGTTCTCCAATTCCAATATTTGCACTTAAAAAGTACTGTGTCTGCACAGGAAACAATCACTCTTTTAGGTACAATTGAAGTTTTCAGTTTGTTTATTTGCCTGGCATTACAGTCAAGAATCCTTAGGAAGCTGTTTCATGGTAGCCCTCTGCCAGCACTATATTCTCATTTCTATCTGTGGTGAGGAGAAACAGTTATTTACTTTTCTTGTGTTCCCTGTACTATAATGATAAATCTAGTACTTTTCCCCAGAAACCATCCACTGTGTAACAGGTATTTGAAAGTGCACCTCACCATTGAACAGGTTCTGGAAAAGCTTCAGCAGCTGTAAATTTTGAGGGAAGGGAGAAGAAATATTTGCACTAAGGAGTCCCTTGTGCTTTTGAAGAGGAGAAATATTTCCAGGCTTTATATTCCTATAATCTCTGATGTCTGGAACATCTTTTAGCAAGTGTAGAGACAGTGCTATTGTAAGTGTTAATGGTATGTTCGGCTTTTTTGCCCTCCTAGCTCCATACTGTAGCTGGAGTTAAGATACTTAATGTATGATCTTCTGTTTGCTTGTATATTTTACTTGGTTGAAGAAAGCAATCCATTACTAATTAGACACTGAATTTCAACCTAATTATTTATTTAAATACCTTTGTAATTCATTGATGTGAGCATTTCCATGACAAAATGTTGGTCAGGAAACATTAATGGAAAAACTCTTTAGACTTGTAGGAAGAGAAGAGATATTATGAAGGATTTAAACACCTAAGTTGCATACTGCAGCAGGCTTCACACAGTATGTGGAGAGAATCAGGATGACAGTAGAGTCTGGTGCAGACAGAGCTTCCTTGCTAAGCTTGGTTTAGGAGAGAGCACTACCCTGTGTCTGAGCTATTGCCGTATTGCTGCTGACAGATTATACTATCTCAAGCAGAGTCCACAACAGCTGCCTTGCATCCAGCTTGGCAGTTAGCAAGGACAGGGGATTTCAAATAAACCTTCTGTGTGTGTAAAGGTATAGCCCATGCCTAGAAGTGAAGCCTGAAGATCCTCACTGTGGAAGTCAGTGGTCTGTGCTAGCCAGTGGTTGTCCTGCTCTCCAGCTGAGGTATACCTTGCTCAGGGGTACAGTGAAGGATCCTATCAGTAGGTGCTTTATCTACATTTCTGAAAAGAGGCCCCTTGCAGCTTGCCACCTAGGATACAAAGTGGGAGCAGCAGTTTTCTCTCAGGTGTTGAAGGCCTCAAATGGTCATGGGCACTCATAGTCCATTCAGGAGTGTCTGGCCAAGCTCAGTGCAGCATTAATGCTCGCGAGCTACACGCATGATGCCAAAGAGTAGGTCAAGCTTTTTAGGATGCTAAACTGAGTCTAAACTGCTTAATTGAAAAACATAAATGCAA
The DNA here is from genome assembly GCA_026283785.1 of Coracopsis vasa. Classification (NCBI taxonomy): domain Eukaryota; kingdom Metazoa; phylum Chordata; class Aves; order Psittaciformes; family Psittacidae; genus Coracopsis; species Coracopsis vasa. The sequence continues at coordinate 49,366 of JANHGB010047741.1, forward strand.
CAAATGTTATGCATATGAATGCAATCTAAATGTTATGTACAGCAGCCATGGCGATCCCACTTCCGGGGTTTGCAGAAGAAAATGCTCTATGTGGCAGTTCATAAGGGTTGGACTAAATTTCTCACAGATTAAAGAAATCTATATCTGGATCTTTCTAAAACACACTTCAGATGAAGTGCCAATAACCCCAAGTATAAAATTAGAAGATTTTAATTTGTAGTCATTTACAAAATGAATGCTTTATCAACAAAACTTAAAATGTGGTTAACTTAGTAGAAGCCTTTGGGATATCCATATTAAATGCATTAACCCCCTTAACGAAGTTCTGTCTAAACTATTAAATGTAACACTCCTTCCGTCTGAAAGCACTGCACTCTGCCAGTTCATATTGAAAGAATACTCCTTGTATTTACACAGCCCTTTTTACTGTAGGATCTTAATGCACTTTTACAAACTCCACCTATGCTCTAGGAGGCAACTACTTTGCCACAGATAGCTGCAGAGAATCATACAGCAGCTACTTTGTGTAGCTCTTATACACATAAATGGAAATAACTTCAAAGAATCTTAGATTGAGATTCCACAGCTACTTGTGCATGACTTGACCATTGGGACCATGGTGGCCCTCAGTTAGCACAAGCTATTGCTGTTGCATCTACTGAATTTGTAATTCACGAGCTCAGGGCAAGATTCAGATTCACCGCCCTTCCACTTTGATGCTTGAAGGTTTGTTAAGTACCTGTGCATGTGTACTTAAATGAGAGTGCATGCAGCTAGGTACTTTTGCAAAGAGGGATGAAACTTACTGCTGAGGACACAAGTAGGCACGGGCATACACAGGGAATTTGGTTGATGCTTCTGGCTTCTGTTTGCATGGGAGAGTGGAAGAGAATTTGCTTCTACCTTCTTTACCATAGCTCAGTGTGGTTGGAGCATGGGCTCAGGAAGCAGGAAGCCTGCTTTAGATTGACCATACATCTAGGCACTAAGAATAGGGAAATTTGCATGTGGAAAAACAGTCATCGTGTATCAGGGAGGAGAAAGGGAGTGAGATAAAGTGGACACAAACACATAGTCTTATAGCCTATTACTTAAAGCATTCTTACTTTGTAGGCAGGAAAATCTATCTTCCAAAGTCATCTGTTTTGTTTAGTTTTGGGTGGTGTTTTGGTTTTTGTGTGTGTGTGGTTTTTTGTTTGTTTTTGGTGTTTTTTTCTTTTTTTTTTCTTTTTTTTGTCTGATAAGTGTTTATTGCAAAATACATGCAAAATTTAATGCTTCCCAAGGACTGCAGATGTTTCTTGAATCGGAAATCGGCACTTATCAATGCAGGATGCTGCCTCTCGGGACAATAGGAATCGGCTACCTTGAGACCAAAGCACAATCAAACCTGTAGGACTAATTGTATAGGCAGCTGAACCTTAGGAAAATTAATGTAGCTTGTGTATCCCAGGCTAGAAGTTAGTTAATAAAAGACCTGTGAAGAAGGAGATGAAAAGTAAATTGTGCTCTGTAAATCACAAGAGATCTGTAGACTTCAACACGAGTTGGTAGCAGACTTTCTGGCTAGCTCTAATCAATGCCAGATGCACATGTAGTAGCTTTAAAGGATTTGGGATAGACTGGGAAGAATTAGTATTTATTGACTAAACAGATCTGAAGAGATCTCTAAAGAGGCAATAGAAATGGTGATGAGTGAGCAGGCAAATCCCAAGTGCTGCAGGAAAGGGATCCCTCATAAAGTACAAGAATAGGACAAGTAACAAGGCATGAGAGCAGGTATCAGGGGAGAAATGCTTGCCATGGAGTTCAGTGTAAACTCTACATTGGGCATAAATTACTAAGCATGTGAATGTGCAAATAACCAGTTGGTAATTTGCTTCGGTAAATCTATAGAAATAAAGTGGAAAAAACATTTAACTTTAGAGATGACTGTACGGTAATCTTGAGCTAGATTTTCCCTCCTTGGATCAATGTACAGACCATGAACTGCTGCCTGCAGCAGGTTAAGGCTTCCTTTAAAGCACAGACCTACCTATTGCCTTTTGTGATGAAATTCTGCAGTCAGTCTCTCCATATCCCTATAAAAGTTATATAAATAAGAAAACCTTTTCTGTGAAAACTGGGACTGATTCTGGTCTATAATGTGAAATTTGTGACTCCTGTTTTACAGTAAATAACATCAATTATATGTAATATTTACTGATTATTATTATAAATTACTGTGGCTAAGAGCTGCAGATACCATTACAAATGAAGTTTTGGAAAGCATGGGCTGTCATACAATGTGTATTAAATTTATAGCATGGCTGCTCAGTTCAGTAAGATACAGATTATGAATTAAAAGTCATTAATGGGATTATAAACATTCAGTTACAGGGCTCTTTTTCTAATTATCTTCAACCTGTCATCCAGAAAGTCTATGATAACTCATCTGAGCATAACAGTGATGTATCTGTTGCTCAGGATAGAAAGCAAGCGGATCCTCCCCTTTCATTTTAATATGTTATGACTTATGTGTTCCTCTTTTCCACTGACTGAAGCTGGGGAAAAAAGTCTCCTGAGATATGTAGACCTGGTTTTACCCTTGGTATGAAAATATCTCTGAGATTCTATACCTGAAAATAGGCTGAAATAGACTGTCCTTACTGTTTAGTTCAACTCTTCAGCCAAGAGGAAGGGAAACGAGTTTTGCATTATGTTCCCAGTTCTTCTACTGACTCTATTTCTGTCTGACTCTTATTCTGTCTCTATGCATCTATAAAATGGGCACAGTACTAGCTGAAAGGAATTGAGCAATTTTGATTATGGCTTTGAGAAACACTATGTTATTCAATACTTCTGCTTAGTTCATGGTGTGGAGTGACCATCTCTGGGAATCAAAGAAGAAAAAGGCAAGGATTGGAGATGGAAAAAAGGACGATGGTCATCTTGCTTCCAGGAACATATTTTAGAGGTCTCAAGGAGCACCAAGAGTTGAAGGCAAACAGCTGATAAAAATCATTTCTTGAAATAAACTTACAGATAAAGCAGAAATGCCAGAGAGAGGATGAGAAGGAAAAGTTGAGTGTCAGGAATAATTTTTGTCACTGCATGTTGTGGCTTTAGATGTTAGGCATGGGCCAATTGCTAACCTCTTGATTGGTAATGGAAGAACCTAACTATTTTCCCAAGCTTTTTCTTAGGAAACAGACTGAGTGATGGTGACTGGGTTCAAAAGGTGGGAGTTTTATCTGAGAAGTGCTAGGGTCAGGATTCTGGGAAGGTTTGTAATTGTGACCATTGCATTAGCTAGAATTTTGTGTGTAATTTTAAATGATCTGTATATTTTCCCTAGGTCTTTATAGAGGCACATTTATAAAATCTAAAAAAATAAAGTAAATAATAGAATATATGTTAAGGTCTTCTACTGGAGGTTTTTTGAAAAGTCACTTAATCTATTTTGGCCTGGAAACAGTAATTAAGCCCTCCTGTAACATTGCTCCTTTGTTTGGCTGGATATTTTTAAGATATTCATTCCCATGGCATCTGTATTTATATTTGTCGTCTTGTGCTATGTGGTTTGTGGCTGAAATTTTGGGGTGATACCTAATTTCTTATTGGCATTCCTATTTGTTATGCCATTTTTGGCTATTTACCAACAGCCATTTGTCCACTTTCAAACATGTCATTTTGATCCCATTGATCCACTTCTTTGTGTTTCAGTTTGTCCCCTGTGTCACCTCTGTGATATGGGCGCATCCATCAGTTTTGTGTCATGTGGAACTCATGACGCTGCTTCCTCGCACACAAGATTTTCCATGTTAGACTCCTGAACATGACACTTAGGTACTCGGATACCAAGGCTGTGTTCACAGCATCAGGACTCAGATGGAACAAACCATGTTTTTTCACAAGTTACACATGTTCATGAATTTTGTCTTTGATTTATTTTTCCTGCTGCTTCTCAGACTATTAGGTGCTCTCAGTGATATATTTTACCTGGGTAAACACACATTTTATATGATATAAGTTCTGCCTACTTAACTTATGACAGTGTTTTTGCCATGTTTCAGAACAGCTGCTGTAAACGCAAGCAGGCAGCACAGTGAGATCATGAAATGAGGTTTTAACCAGGACACTGAAGAAGAGTATCCTTAGTTCTGTGTCTAAGGTACCCTTGTGTAAGGTACTGTGACATTGTGAAGCTGTCACTGGGACAGTCTCATTCGGGTGAACAGTTTTAAGGGTTGCCTGTGAGGACTTTGGGACAGATACGAATTGTTCAGACAGCTGAAAGAGGAGGCAGTTCGGTGCTGTTCGGTGCTGTCCATGCTGCACACATCTGTGTTTGAGCCTGTTACTGGTGAAAGAGAGCTGCAAACCTGCATCAGCTTTTCCTGAGTAAGCTGGCTCAGAAAGCTTTTTGTGGGCTGCTGTGGTTTGGTTGGTTGGTTGGGGTTTTTATGTGTGCTTGGTTGTGTTAGTTTCCTTTTAAGATTAATGCACATTTTTCCTTGTCTAAGTCTGCCACATTACAAAACTTCAAGGGCAAACAACTGCATGTGCTTTCCTTCTGTTTTTCTGCTCACTTCTGCCAAACCAGAGTACTGTTTGTCACCTTGGTACTATATTTTTCTCTAAAGATCACCCTGTTTTCTAGAGAGTCAGTGAAGAGTAGCATGGCAGCATCTGAGAGAGATGAAAGGTGGGAAGTAATATCATCTGCTAACTAAGTAAAATCCACAACAAAATCACAAATAGGTCCGTTATGAAAATTGGCTTAAAAAAAGGTCAGATTTTTTTAAAACATGGTCTTGTTTTGCACCTGTAACTTACTGGCACAGCTGATGTCATTTAGGCTCTGATTCAGCAAAGCACTTAACCATGCTACTTAGTCCTGTTGACTTTAATGGGAAGTAATTACATGTTCCAACAAAGCACATACAGAAGGGCTTGTCTGAATCAAGGTTTTAGACGTTATAATGAGAACCTGATTGGGAGGGAGGGGGGAAGCTGAATTAATGCTGTGCTCAAAATTAAGCCCATACTCTCTGAAAATAT
>JANHGB010047743.1:0-14675 GCA_026283785.1 Coracopsis vasa
TGGCAGTGTTCAAGGCCAGGTTGGACACAGGGGCTTGGAGCAAGCTGCTCTAGTGGAAGGTGTCCCTGCCCGTGGAACTGGATGAGCTTTAAGATCTCTTCCATCCCAAACCATTCCAAGATTCCATGATTTTAAAAGTACCGTGCCTTAGGGCTTAGGGAGCATTTGAGAGATGACACATAACTCCTGGCCTCCCAGAGTCCTGCCTATGGTATCGACCCCCAGTATCCCATCACAATGTTTTTAGCATCTGGCCCACCAGGAGGTAAATGGGGGTAGGTTCAGAGCAGGGGATGCAGACAGGAGGCTCCATGTGTTGAGCAAACAAGAGAAGCAGACAAACAAAAGTAAACTTAATGAATGAGATTGAACATCCCTCACCAGGGACCTCACTGCTCCCTTGCAGCCATTGGGATACAGTGGGAAAAAGAAGCCAAGAGCTCCATGCTGATGCATGGCTGAGGCAGGCAGTGAAGGCAGGGACCATCACCCCAGCACCTGGCCTGAGCCTCCTCCAGGTCCCTGCACAGCTCTCCATGACCTCCCCCGTCCATCAGGACAACAGCTACACCTCAGCTCTATCTTTGTATTATTTATGTTCCTGAAGATTTTAAGATGTTTTTACTGATGTTTGGAAGCTTCACTGGCAAATATTCCCTGTGCTGCATTCAGCATTCCTGTTACCGCCTCCACCTCGCTGGGCCTCAGCCTCTCTCCCCCAGAAGACAGGATGAAAGCAAAACCCAGTGTTAGCTCAAAAGCAAAGGAAATGAGGGCTTGGGCAAGGGTTACCTGCTCAATATGCAGCACCAGCAGCAGCCATAACGACGATGCTCAGGAGGCATAAACCAAGAGGACCTGTGGAGCTCCGGAGCGCTGCTGGATGATGCCACTGCAGCAGCACAGGCACAGCTCAGGAGAGGAGCAAACAAAAGCAGGCAGGTTAAACACCCAAAGAGCCCCCATCAAATGGAGCTGCAGGTGCTGGAGGTGCCCCAGGTCTGCCCCTGCCCGCACTCTGCAGGGGGGACCACAACAGAAACCCTCATGCTGAAGAAGTCTGATACAGGACTTGCTGCTCTCCCAAGGGCTGCCATGCCCATGGACACAGCTAATTCCCTTCAATAGGTCCCTATATATAAACCCCCTGCATATAAAGCCTAGCCAGAAGCACCAACAGGAGAAAGAGATGTGGAAGAAGGCCTCTGTAAAGCCAGAGCTTCCTAAAAGGAAGGACAGGGGTTAAAAGGTGTTTAGAGCCAGGGGAAAGGAACAGATCTCAACATCTCCACAGAGCTTCCTGGCTTGGCACCACTGCACTGAGTTGCAAATCAGATTCCTGTCTCATTAAGAATCCCCTGCATTTACTTGCTGAGTGTCTGCTGCAGAGATTGACTTACAGGGACGAGCTGAGTGGTGGGGGTTTGTTCTCAGCACCTCAGTTCAGGGGCTCCATCCTACGTGTCAGTAGTGGAAACCAGCTCAACAAGGGTGCTGTAAGGAGCACGGCACCAGGGTGGAGGGTTTGGAGCCTCCCCCATGAGAGAAGCTTCACAGCTCTGATTTAGCCTTAAAATAATCTTCTACCTGACACTACTGAACTTGCAAACTGAAGATGGTGCTTCTGGGTTTAGGGTGTCTGGGCTAAATTCAGCTCGCAGCTAGAGCAGTTTGAATCAGGCCAGATGAACTCTTGTGCCCTGAACAGGAGACACTTTTATATGTGCTCAAGGAAGCAGTTGGATAACGCAGCAATCACATTCAGCTAACGCCTGAGGGGTCTAAATCCCATCTGCTCTAAGCCTGCGCCACAGACACCCTCTGCTGTGAGCATTTTACTCCAGCTTCAGCCACTCCACACCAATGGGGCAGTAACTTTGTTGTACACTCTTTTTGTAAGAAACCCAAATGTAAGCAGACTGTACTTACTGTAATGATGGGTATTTATTGGCTCCAGTAGCACGCAGCTCACAAATAAAGGTATCCAGAGGCTTTAGACAGCTACGAGAGTCTGGAGTACTTCTGTCCGGTTTTAAAGGCAAGTAGTACCACACGTCCTAATCCTGCCGAGGAGCCCAGTGACACCCCACTGCACCGAGCTGGACCCCTCAGTCAAAGCCAAGTCAATGAAGAGATGGTAAACTCAAATCTTACCCCATGACAATGATAATTATCCAAAAGAGAGGGACCGTCCCTGCAGTAAGGAATCACAAGTGTTGAGGTTGGAGCTGTTAATGTAATGTGCTCCTTCTGGCATTCCAACGGCTGGGAAGTGATGCTAGAAAACTGAAACTTCATGCACCTGATTAGCTAAAGGTGTAAGTGATTGTTGGAGCAGCTTGCCAAAAAGCTTCCTCATCAATCACAGCCTTTAAACCAAGCCTGGAAACCTTCCAGGGAAGATATCCACAAGCGAGCAGATTTGCAAAGGTTCACTTCCATTAGAGAAAAGAATTCCCTTCACAGCAGCAACTGCTGCATGAAATCACCTCGTCTACGTGATGTCAGAGTCACTCATCATGGTCATCCTGCCTGCCCTTAAATCTCTACTGCCTTCCCTCTGCCTTTGGGAAGGATGTCAGATCAGCCAGAGCTGATCTACGTGCAACAGGCCTGAGGCTCTCCACTGGTGAGTGGAGAGATGAGAAACTGGGCTCAGCAGTACTGGGGTCACGGGGAACCTCACCCTCAGGCCACCCATCCTGGATGCATTCACTTTCCTGCAGCCCCTAGAAGAAACACTGACCTTGACCACGGGGTGCACACCGAGCTGCCCAGCATCAGCACTGCAGCAAGCCCAGGGGAGGCCGCGGAGCTGCTGCGAGGGCTGGAGGACCAGGTAAAGGAATGAGCACAGGTCAATGTGCAGGGGATAGGGGAGTCAGACAGCCCCATCTCCGTGCCATAGAAGCTTACAGGGTTTGTTTTCCTCTTTGCTGCCACTCAAGTTCCAGCAGTTAAGGAAATCCAGTTATTCCATTTAGATAAGCTTCAGTAGCTGACAGCAATTGAAAAGCTGCCTGTGCCTCCCCATTCTGTTATTCCCTCCTCCCTTCCAAGTGCTAATGCCATTAGCAAATTGACTTCCTCCCTCACACAATCTGTCTGCCTTTAGTTTGTACAATGCTAATTGCTTTCTAATACTGATTGAGCACAAGTTTGTCCCAAGAAGCAGCCTCCAGCTGGGACCAGGCAGCAGCAGGGTTGGTGTGTGTGGATGCTGCAGCCTCGCCTTGGGTTAGGCAGACAAACTGGGCTGGGAAGTGGTTCAGGCACCATATTACCAATGCAGAGCAGAAAAAGACACTTTTTGTCCTGTAATTGAGTCAGTTATGTTGGTAAGAACAGGGACAGGGTCTAAGGGAAAACATGGATATTACAGGAAGAGACAGAACGAAACGTATGGATGTGGAGAGAACACTGTTATGAGGGGTCCTTGCTTCAGCTTTCACTGACCCCCCTGTACGTTCCACCTCCTCTATTCCCTTTTTGTGTCCTTCCTTCCCCCCAGCTTAGTCTGCTCTCCCTTCCTTCTCCTCCACCCCCAGCTAATCCAGACATCAGTCAAACCTCAAAAAGCCCATCAGGAAAGTGTCGTTTCAAGCAGCCGTGATGCCAATAAGAAGCCCAGATCCATCCTTTCTGACAGCTGAAGCTGCACTGGCCATCACAAACCCACCTCTTAAAATAAGCATTAAAAATATGTATATTACCCCTCTTGAAATAACCATTAAAATATGTATTAATGTTTCCTGCTGTGGGCATCTGGGTCCCCTCAGAAGAACAAAGAGAGGACACAGTAAGATGAAGGACCCTGCTGGCTCCCACTCTGACCTCCTGAGCTAAGCAGGGAGAAAATGGATTGTCCTGGAGCTTTCTTATCATCTTTCTGTGCGTCTGAAGCACAGCTGCCCACAGGATGCAATGTCATTTCCATGACAAAGAGCAGAGAGGCTCTTCCAGATGGGCCAGCTTCTCTCTGTTGATTTTAGCCATTAGCTCCCAATCCAAGCATGTCTGCTCCTACTATGCAGGGAGTTCTTCGGCACAGCCTGCTCCAAAGCAGCCCAGGTCTCATCTCACCCAGCACAACAGACAGGAGAGCAGACAGCAGCTCCCTCTCCCCTGCGATGGGCATCACATTCACCGAGTTCTATCACCCACTTCCTCATGTTCAGGGAGCAAAAAGAGCTCTGTAAATCCTGTGTGTGGGAAGTCCCTTCCCAAAAGGGTGGCCCCAGGCATCAGGAAGGGGCCGTGCATCTTCCCAAAGGCATCTCCTGGCACTGCCGAATGTCAGGTTCCAAACTTCTGCTGGTTCTTGTGCCCATTAAAGTCTGCCCATGGAAAGAGGGAACTCGTACAAGTATACACTGGGAATTGAAGCCTGGTGACAGGCTTGCTCCTTCATTTGGATACAGCTAGACAAGGTCCACAGCTCACTGACCTGATACACTTCCTATCTCCCTCACTGTACATGAAGACTGAAGACTTAGCTTCCTATTTCAGCCTGATTTTCTGTATAGGATCAATCAAATCAGGTATTTACCTCCACATCCAACTCTTTCCATATTAAAGCATCTTTTTTGTTGTTCTGGCAAAAAGAAAAAGGAATAGCATGCTTCCACCTATAATATTTTGTGCCGTGCATTCCTGTTCTTTAGTTCACAGGGGAAGAAAAAAGGAAATAGACTTAGTAAATATAGTTGTTTGCTGTAAAATAAGAGGCAAAGTAGAAAGAGAAGGCACTTAATAGGTCCCTCTGTGAATTCTGCTATGAAGGGGGAACAATACTGCCAATGGAGATGCTGCGTGGTTTATACTTATTAATCACCAGGCAAAATGAAAGCTCTGCAGCCCACTGAGCTCCTCCCTTCCTCCCCCTTAGGAACGAGCTCAGCTCTGAGTCATGATTAAAACCACCCCGTTATGTTCCTAAGCAGCAGATTTGCTTGTGCTCCCCAGTGCTCCCTGCCTTGCTCTTCTCCAATACAAAGGAGCAGAGCAAGCTCCAAGCTACTGTTTTGAAGGTACTTTTCCAGGCTCTAGTGGAAGGAGACAAATCTCTCCTAAGGAATCAGGCACTCACTGCTTGTCCCCACACTGCCCCACAGCTACTGAGACCTTGGAGATCTACTTTGAGCTGGTGGAAAGGACACCAGAGAGGCAGAAAACCGGGTTTGGAATGCTACCTTGAAAGCACCTCTTGCTGGAGAAACACCATCTACCACAGAGCAATCTGTGTCAGCTCCTGGCACCAGAGCTCTCAGCAAGGCAGAAGAGTAAGGAATAAGGATCACAAGTTATTAGCTAAATACACCCCCCTAAACACACAGAAGTAAAATAAAGGCCCGTTAGAGGAACACAGCAAGGCAATGGGCAGTTTTCTGTGTCTCAGTGTCCTCTAACTCCTGTCTGGACCCTTCCAGCCCATCCTTTCACACAATGGAGAGGCAAAGTGCCTTGCTCCATCTGGATTTCTCTCTGCACCAGTCCATTAAGACTCAAGCTCTGGTTCTATGGTCATGTACTAAATTACTTGAAGCTTCAGAAAGTATCTGGGAATAAACTGTGTCAGCCAGAAACCCCACAACCACCCCCATGGAACAGTGCATCAAGAAAGAGACAGACAAGACGTGACATTAAATCTCAGCTCGTTGCTCTGCAGCTCTCTCTCTCCAAATCCTCTGCAAGTAGTGGAGCATCATGCTCACCAAGATACCCCCTGCCACCCCACTGCCAATTCCTACCAAGCACTGATAAAACACTTCTCCTTTCCAAAAGGGCTCCTCTTCTTGCATTTCATAGACACCAGTCTCTAGGTTCTCTTCCACCTTGTTTGCTGCCAACTTCTGTTCCCAAGTCAGGAATTTTTCAAAGTTCAGATCCACCAGGTCCTTGTGGATCACTCTGATTGCAAAGTAGACCCTCTTGATCACTTTCAATGTCTTTGTCACCTGCACTTCGCATCGGTAAGTCCCTGCGTCCGACTCCTTGGTAGGGGAAAACCTGACAACAGGCCTGGGGTTTCTGAAAGGTCTGAACAGGACGTCCTTGGTGGTGATGAGGCCTGGGGCAAACCTCCACGTATAGCTGTAGGCCTGGCTCCCATTGCCCGTGATGTCTGCGGTCAGGCAGCTCAGCTGGAAGGGCTGGCCCACGGGGAGGGTGAAGTGGTGCAAGCCACAGATGGAGCTGGTGAGGCAGCCGGCGCGGCGCACGGTGCAGTTCTTCTTCTCGCCGGCCGGGGTGACCTCGCACAGCTCCTCCAGCTTGAAGCCCAGCCCGCAGGTGACGCTGCACAACGTGGTGTTCACCACCACCTGGGCCACGACTGACTTCAGCTCTGCGGGGATGGTGACTCCTTCAAAGGAAGCCACCAAAGGCACATGGAAAGCACAAAGCAGCAGCCCAAGGATGTGGCTGCTCCCCAGGGGCTCCATGTTGGGGTTATCAATCGGATGGGTCACCACAGTCATTCTTTGGAAGTCTTCAAACTTGCTAGTTCTGAAATGCTACCAGTATCACCTTCAAGACCTAATCCTTCCATTAGGAAAAATCCTCCAACAAGGCAGGCTTGAAGTACAACGCTGCTAAAAGAGATGCAACACATTACTGCATTGGTCAGAATGTGAATCATGAGTCCCAGTTGTGGGAACAGGGCAGCAGGATGTTTTAATCCACCACGTTCCAGCCATCTGGATATAGCTGACAACTTAAAGATGAAACCCTCCCTTCTCTGCAAGACTTTTCGAGACTATTTTAGATGATCCTGAAGGTCCCTTTCAACCCAAACCATTCTATGAGTCTATTCCCACTGTAAAGAAGTATTGTTCCAACTTAACTTTCCCACCAGACTATAATGCAATACAAATAATCACTTCTGGAACATTTAAAATGCTGTTGGGGCATGAGGAAAACCTGAATCCTTACGCAGCACCTGCACAGTTCTGGATTATATACACATATCCCAAATCCTAAAGTACTCCCCAAGTGACCAAGATCACAAAACCAACACTGCAACCTCTGGCTATCTTATGGCACTGAAAATGGAAGCCAACCTGAGCAGTATTTTACCCCTGCTGATTCCCATGGCTGCGCAGGGCTCAGTGCAGGCCCATCTCCCCGTTCCCAAGGGAACAGTGCTGATGTCACAGCCCTGGGGCAGAATGTGGCCCCAAAGAACTCCCCTCCCTCAGAAGCCAAAGGGAGTCCTCTGAGATGAGGGCTCAACATAAAAGGCTCCTGACATCAACTGCCTGACTCAGAAGGGATTCACAGGCACCGGCCCCATGGCATCGCTCAGAGGAGCTGCGAGGCCGAGCCCTGTGTCATGTACAGCCACCGACCTCAAAGCCCCATGTTCAAGTGATGCATGTGTCAAACAGAAACCATTCCTCTGCTGCCACTGCAGCAAACTGAGGATGAGACATCCCAGTGTAACCCACACAGCGCTCAAGTGTCCCAAAGGAACACACCAGCTGTGGTGAAGGCACAGTGCGTTCACACCAGAGCTGTGCTGTTATTCCTAACCGCTGTCCCCATACACACAATCAGGGCTGTGTGGAGAAGCCAAGACTTAGCCATTGACTTTAGGAAATGAAACATACCTCTTTATTTACAACCACAAAACCTACCATCACTGGTGCAGACTACCACCAAGCCAGTATCTGTCAAATATTGTACAAAACTACAGATACTAGAAAATAAAATAGGAGATGGAAGAAAAGAAACCAAGGACATATACACTGTACAGCAAAGGTTTAACAGAAACAGAGGCTGGAGTCTGTGGCAAATCATATGCTTTAGGACAACCACTGCCTGTGCATCTTTTAAAGCTTGTGGGGTCAGCCACGCCACACTAGGGTGGATTTGACGTAACAGTATTGCAGGGAGATGCAAGTCATCCTACAAGCAGAAAGAACAAAGAAAACTCCTACTGTACACACGGATTTCATCACACGAAGCAGCCACTGCACCAAAGCCAGAAATGAAACCACCAGTTTTTAAAACCCTCCTGATTTAAAGTGTCTCCTCTCTTCCCACACTTCATCTCATGCAACTGCTGCACGCTTCCAGCTGCAACCGAAGAGATCTCTTCACGACTCCTCTTGTTGGGTTTTAACGTCTGCAGGATGCTTTGACAATTCCAATACACAATGATGAGCTTAATAATTACAGCTGGGGGACAACTATAAGTAATTGCATAGGAACTATAAAAGTCTATAAAGCAAAGGGCATTAGGAATGAAAACCTTTTAACAGACAGTCGGTCTGGTACAGAGCTCTCAGGCTGTCGGCATTGGATAAAGTGTCTCTTTCCATTCCCACAAGGAAAATATTCCAACCATCTTTAAGGAGGAAATGGTTAAAGCATGGCTGGGAGTGAGCTGTTAGCATTCATCTTCCATTCTTGATCCAGAGGTGGGGTTCTGTTTTTTCTCTGCCAGTTCCTATCAGCTAAGGAGTTGCTTCTGGTAGGGCACGGCACAGGAAAGGGACAGAATAAACCCACTTTTGCTAGGACAGAAACTGCCAACACTGCTTTTCATATCACAGGTTAAAAGAGAGCGTAACAGCTGAGTATTTTACCTAGAGCTCCTTTCTCCCATAAGCAGGGTCATCCTTCATGTCTGAACTATTCACAATATGAAGCTTCATTCTTTGCAGACTTCAGAGGGTATCTTGATTCTTCACCTTAGATCTCTGTCCACCTGGCACATAATCAGCAGGAGTCTCAGCACAGAAGACATCATAGCAAGCTACCGAAAAAGCTGGTAAGGTGATGAAGCTGGCATGGAAGGAGTCACAACTCACTGAAATGAAAATTAACAGCAAAGAAAAGGGATGTTTGCAGGATACAGTCATCAGGAATAAAAATACACACTTTGGGTGTTCTTCAATCCAGGAATAAAAAAAAACAGGATTTAAAAGACAATGGTGATAAGCTCTGGAGGTCCCTTCCAGCTCGCTTCAGACACAGCTCTATATGTCACCACAAAGGCAGTCCAACGAGTCTCTTTGCAAATCGCATGACCTGAGAGTTAGCATCTTGCAGAGGCAGGTAAGGAGGAATGAAGCTGCTTCCTCTTCCATAGTCATTTCATACGAAAATCACTCCCTGAATCCATGAGCAACCAGTCTGCTGTGTTAGTCAGTCCACTCTGACTGAGCATTTCATCTAGTTTCCACATTATGGTGCCCAAGTAGGAAAGAATACAGGAAGCTAAAGCAGAGTGTCTTCATAACAATTCTGAGATTGCACCACCTGCTAAAGAGATCAAAGACAGGTCAAAAGTAAGTAACCAGCCTCCAACAGATGCTCCCAAAAGCCAGAGACCACCAAATTCAGCATTTCCAGAGAAAGGAGAACAAGATTTCCTAGCTAAAGCCATTCTTTTCAATCTAATCAGATACAACCAACACGGTACTGTCTATGACAAGGTAGCTGAGAAACTCCTGAGCTTTTACTCCACAAAGCTGCAAAGCAACTTACCTGGTGTCAAACAATCCCAAAATCTGAGAGCAAAAGCCCAATGGAAAACAAGCCTCACCTAAGCTTGGGTTAACCCCAATTGTAAGATTTTATTCTAAAGCTACAAAATGGATCAAGCTTCTCAGTCTATTTGAAGCCCAATTTTGACACAGCAGCTTGAAGAAGACATTCCAGACTGCACAGCACAGTGACACAGATGCACCAGTGCCAAGCTCCACATCCCAGCCATGCAGCTTGCAGCAAGACACTATATTAGGGCACATGACAGCAGAAATGCCTTTGTGTGACTGTGTTAGTAGCTGATTAGTTACTTCAGAAAGCAACAGCACAAGGAACTAGCAAAATTAACAGCTCCGTGCATGGCAGACAGGAAAGGCTCCAGGATCCCAGGTGGCCATTTCAATGTGGAAGTGTGCATCTGCATGTGGTGGAACCAAGAAAAAGTGGCTGCCCAAAATAGGACTTGTAAGTGCAAGGCATAAAGGGAGTAAAGGAAGACAGACACGAGCTTCGTGGACTAAAAGACTCCTGTGAGTTTGGAAAGATCCAAGCAACAGTTCCTTTAGTGGCCGATCCGTTCTTCTCACAACATGACTTACAGAGACACTTCCAACACTGACTACTGAGATCTACTGCATGGATCTATGAAATCCTCTTAAATGTAGAAGGAAGCACAACAACAGGTCCTAATGACAGACAGAAGTCCATCATTTTGATTCTTTGCCTATATCCCAATCAAGCCAAAGAACTGCACCATGGAAAACCACCTTCAAGTGCTTCCAGGCAGCGAAGGCTAAAAGTCTGTTTTAGAAAGCTCTATCATCTCCTCTAGATTGGTGAAGTAAGTGGGGAACATGAGTTTAAATGCATTTGTTCATGAGAAAACTTCCATTTTACAGTAACCAAACCCCAAAGCTCACTGGCCGGGCCTGGATATGCACATCCCAAACTCAGCTGCAGTAAAATTCCACTCTTGGCTTTTGTAGCAAGTCAGACTCTATTATAACAACTCCATGGTAGCATTACCAGCAAAACCACACAAAAATCCTCCCACATACGGCTTTGCAAGGATATGTAACGGTTCTAATCATTTGGTCCTCAAACCAGGCTTATCCATCCAGCAATGTACAACAGAGCAGTCAGGATGTGCCACAGCTGCCAGCAAAGACACCTGAGGACCCCACAATCCTGGTAATTCCTTTACTAGCATACTTCACAGATTAAGTTGCTTTCATCCCATCCCCTTTTCCTGCAAACAGCAATTGTCAGTACTAGTACAAGCAATGGGACAGGAGCTGAGCAGGAAGGACAATGAGCAAGGTGGGTAGCATAGGCCCAGCAGTGAGGGAAGGAAGAGGGGGAATAAAATCACTTCTGTACAGTCTAAAATCCACAGCAGCAGCTGCTGAGTTCAAGGAAATGCAAAATTTGATATAGCAGAGCCATTGAAACTGTCTATGTATCAATCCTGAGTTATTAAATACACTCTAAAAGCAATAAACAGTGGAGTCCATATCACTTCATCCAAACATGTGCTTTCTTCACTGAGCTTAAATGGACTTTTCCCAGTGAAGAAGCTGAAGTAGCAAAGGAGACTGAGGGGAAACACTCAGTCTCAGAGAGACTAAGTCTGGGCCCCCACAAAGGTGACTGCAACAGTCCTGGTTTTGTACACAACCAACAAAATATGACCAGAGGGAAAAAGGATTAAAGTCCACCGAACCCTACCCTCACTGACAGCAACTGGAATTTAAATCAGGCTGTCGTGTAGTCTGGAAAAGAAAATTCAGCTCCTGGATTTCCTCTCGGGGTTCATTCACCAAACAGACCATTACCAATGCTCCATTTCCTACTTCTGCTTATGGAACATTGCTGTTCTTCATCATTTTGCCTAGTACTGATGGCACAAAATGTCAACTTCAGCTTCAGAATCCTTCACTATTCACATTTTTCCCTCTTCAATATCGACCCACCAAAACCAAACTCTGTTACTGTTTATGGAAGAACTGACAGAAGTTATCAAAAAGATATCAAAAGATGTTTTGCCTTTGAAATAGTACTCAACCTATAGTCTATAGACTGTAATAGTGCTGTAAAATTTTGCCTCTCCTTGACAGCAGCTGAACATTCAGTGAGCAAGTGCCATTTGGGAAGATAAAACTAGGACTATATTAAGTCAGGGTCTGTACAAAGCAAGGCCACCAAGCAAGGCAACGACGCTCCCGCTGGGTTCCTTACCTGTCAAAGGCTGTCCCAGCTCCGCCTGCACTTTACCCTTCGCTGCTCCTTCCAGAGGTAAAGCACCTCTGTCCCCTTTGTAGAGTTTCGGTTTAAATGGAGAATCTTTGTCTTTACCTTTTGATCCTTTAGGCCTGCCTGCTTGCTTCTTCTTGGATTTACCATCTCCCTTCACACCCAGCAGCGGATGGACTTCTGTGGACAGACAATGTGGCACCAAAGCGAATTAAACCTCAGCACGTATAGCCTGCGGCATCAGACACAACTGCATTAAAAACTAACAGTATCGGGACATCTTACTTCTCCCTAGTTTGCAAAATGCCAGCAAGAGCGGGTGGCTACTCATAAGTGTTATGAGAAGTGACTTCAAAGTAATGAGTGGCCTTCAGAACTTCTGCTCTTCAGACAAGGCGAAAGGCAAAGCTAAAAGCCATCTCAGAACAAGCACTAGAACAATTGCAGCTACTACACACCATCATTAGGTACTCCTTGTAGTTCAATGTTGGTGGTTTTGGGCTTCTTCTTTGGTGCCTGGGGTCCATCAGAGGAGCACTGCCTCTTCTTCTCAGAGCCTATTCCCTCATCAGTTAAAGAGCTCTGAACCGCATCTGGTGGAGGCCCATAGGGGTTTTCTTCTGGATCTTCAACTTCAGGAGCAATGGGTAAGTAAAGCAGAGCCTTGGAGTCCTCCAGCTCCTCATCACTATGAAAGAAAAATGTTTGCTTTAATTTAAAACTAGGGGTTATTAGAACATATTATACAGGGAATATTAGTGATACAGTCTGTATTCATATTTTAAACACAAGATTCTTTCACCTGCTACAGAAGGCAGCAATGGGATCCACACTCGTGACATCCACTTCTTCATCTTCTGCAGCATCAGCACCTGAGAACCAGGGCAAAAAGGTGAATTCAAGACAGTAAGGAAAAGACCAAATTTCAGGGAAAAAATGCTTAATACCCACAAACCAACACTACACTTGAATATTAGAAACTGCCAAACAGCAATTCATCTAACCAGGAGAGGTGCTGCAGAGCCTGGTAACGAAGAAAGATCTATGGTGTGCTGGGAATAATCCTTCTTTCTGTCCATAGTCAGAGGCAGGCTGGCACAGGACACAGTTTTCTGGCACCACCAAGTGGCCAGGTTGTGTGGCCATCGCTTCCAATTCAGCCCTGCTGCTGCTGAGGAGGCCTGCACAACCACCCCTGTCTATTTGCTACTGTTTGCTGCTGTTAAACACCTACTGAAGAGGGGAGGAATTTCTAGAAAAGATCACAGAATCACGGGATGGGTTGGAAAGGACCTGAAAGCTCATCCACTGCCAAACCCTGCCCCCGGGAGGGACACATTCCACAAGACCAAGTTGCTCCAAGCCCCATCCAACGTGGCCTTGAATCATACTGATTGTGTTAGTTCATGTGTCTTCATTTACCAACTCCTGTTTTGTCATTTAACACACACCTGTACCACTGTGAGCACTAGTTTTCATTTCTGCTATGGCCAAGTAATTAGACTACAAACCATTTGCTACCTAAACCCACAGTTTACACAGTACCTGTCTGTTCTGGTTCACTCTTATCTTCATCCTCAATGTCAAACTCTGACTCTCTCTCTTCATATTCCACATTTTCATCCAGCTCTTTGAAGTCAGGCGCAAAGGCACTCCAGTTTTCCTAAACCACAAAGTCAAAGTGATTTTTACCTTATGCAAAGGAACAACAACTGGAGTGAGGACACAAACAATTACAGTCTCATTCTGCATTAAAATCCCCCAGGCCACACACAAGCTCACAATAAAATCAAGTTTCATTCAGGTCCACAGTCACACAGTAAATTAGGAAGTGCACAAGTTAGTTCTTACTGAAAATACAACATTGTAATCATAGAATCATAGAACAGTTAGGGTTGGAAAGGACCTTAAGACCATCCAGTTCCAACCACCTGCCATGGGCAGGGACACCTCACACCAGACCATGTCACCCAAGACTCTGTCCAACCTGGCCTTGAATGCTGCCAGGGATGGAGAATATAATAAACACTGGATTATGCTTAATACTGCAGGTTAGGTTTGGGAATCCTCTTAAGGAAACTATCTAAAACACTTACCACTTGATTCTGAGCCCATATTGAGACAACACCACTCGAAATAGAAGCTATGATGGGTCGGACAGGATGCCACTGGATTTATTAGAAAGAGAAAAGAGAAGGAGTTTAACTAATTTGAATTAAGAAAGCTTAGTTTTCAAAGTAACGCAGTCACTTTTCTTACTGCTACATCCAAGAGCAGCTCCCCTCTGGTCCCATGCAGGATTTTCACCAGGTTTCCAATGCTCTTCTCCCAGATGTACAGGGCATGCTGTCGTGCTGACCCTGCCACTATATATTCACCATCACCAGAGAAACAGCACTTCTTCCATGGCGTCCTGCAAGCAAAGACAGCAACACAGGTTAAACCCTGAGACAACAGCAGAGCAGGAAGGCTGGAGGACTGCAGCGTGGGTTTGTTCTTGAGACTGAGATCTTGCCTTCTCCCACTAGTGCTGAGCACACAAACCTCACCTCTGCTGCCTCTTACCTGTTCACTAAATCCTGCAGCTTCTGCATGGGTTCAGGTTCCCCATCTCGTCCACAAGTGAGAATTTCACGGCCATCGTACACCCTGATTATCCGGTCAGCTGTGTTTATCAAAAAGCAGCTGTAAAAGGAAGGCACAGAACATGCATCACAATAATAGACTGAGAAACAGAAAGAATCAGATTATGCAGCCTTCCACTATCTAAAGGGCTACAAGGATGCTGGAGAGGGACTCTTCATTAGGGACTGTAGTGATAGGACAAGGGGTGATGGTTTAAAACACGGTAAGTTCAGGTTAGATATAAGGAAGAAGCTCTTCCCTGTGAGGGTGCTGAGGCGCTGGCACAGGGTGCCCAGAGAAGC
>JANHGB010047744.1:0-10782 GCA_026283785.1 Coracopsis vasa
GCTGGGTATCGGTCGGTGGGTGGTGAGCAACTGCATTGTGCATCACTTGTGTTTATTGTTTTCTTTTCCTTTTCCCCTTCTAGTTTTATATTCTCTCCCCTTGTTATCTCCCTTATCATTATTATTATTGGTGGTAGCAGTAGTGGGTTTGTGTTATACCTTAGTTACCGGTCTGCTCTTATCCCAACCCATGGGATTCACACTCTTTCAGTTCTCGTCCCCATCCCTCTGGTGCAGGGGGATGAAGGAGTGGAGTAAGCGAGCGGCTGCATGGTTCTGAGTTACCGGCTGGGCTTAAACCATGACACAGATTCTCTTTCCAATGGTAAGAACTAATTCTGCAGCAGTTGAGGAAATGGTTCCCATAAACAAAATAGCCTCCTTCACCCACCAGCCTTTTCCCCCATCAGCTGGGGCAGACTCTCAGCCTAACCACCAACTGTGCTGCTGAATCATTTCCCAATTCCTGATGGCTACAGCACTTCAGGTTACTTATGCTACACCTTATGGATCTAGTAAGTCACCAGGACAAAAAGGGAAGGAACCAAGGGTGGCACATGTGCAGACACAATAAAAATCACAGTAGCCTGCTCTTACCGTTCATGCCTACAGCAAGATCCTAGGGAGGCTTCTGCACAGGAGAAGGATGTTGGTGTCCTCCGAAGAATAAGACAGTATTCCATGAGCTTTGCAGATGTACCGTTTTATGCGGAAGCATCTTCTTTTTCCAACAGAGTATCTTCTGAAACAATGAACAAACAAAAACACTTGAAGGCCAAACCCACAAATACTTCATTTTTTTTTGTATATAGGTTATTCTTTTGGGGTTAAAAAATGGAGTAAAACTGACCCAGTGAATATTTTACCTGTCACTGACACTGAATAGCACAAAACTGACTTAGGAATAGCCAGAATTACTAGCTCTGGGCCAGACTATGTGGCACACGGAAGCCATACAGCCTCTTTCAGGAGGACACTCAATAATGCTTTAAAAGGTAGTTACTTCCCTCCCTTTTGGCCTTTGCTGACATTTTTTCATTTAAACATACATTTGGTGAAGCAACATTCATCTCTGGAGGCAACGTCTTTGAATCAAGACAGCGAGGGAAAATACAAACATGAATTAAGTTCTTGCCATAAAGCTATATCTGACACTAACCTAAAAAAAGGATGATTAAAATAGGCAAAATTTATATTCATTTAAACTAAGATGTTCTTTTCATAGTAAAGTGTTTCTGAAAGAAACCGGATACCCAAGTACGTGGGGAGATGATGCAAGCTAGCCCACAGCACTGGAATAATGCATGCAAGAAGGCTTCCTGCCCAACAAGGTTGATTCCATGTAGTTCAAAAGATCTTGTCAGGCAAAGGTCTAGAAGCTTTATAAAACAACCTGATCTCCAAGAGAGAAGAGAATCACAGTCCAAAGCATGACAGGTATGAAAGGGCAATCAGCCAAAGCAAGCTCTGAACTGCTGTAGAGTTTTATCATAGTCTCTGCCTCGAAGAGAGCAAAATATGCTCATGATCTCTGTATCCTTTTACGACAGCACATCAAAGTGTTCATCAATCCCAATGAATAACATTTGGCTTTATTGTTTGTCACCTCTCTCCCTTGTCATGTTTCAGGTCACACTGCTTTCACACACTCCATGGGAGACACTGACTGTGGACTCAGACCAAGGCTGCACTAAGTGTTCATAGATGTCATTCCCGATGGGACTGAGCTTGCCTAGTCTCTGCAGCACAGAATCTATAAAGCAAAATTTAAAATGAGAAACAAGAATAGAAGATACTTTATTAAGGTAATGTTCATATCCATATTTCACCCCCATATAGATCATGTGTGGGTGAATATTAGATTTAAACAGTTAATGCTGAATATGTGCGTGATAAATATGGTCTATGCACTTCCTAAAATGTCTAGAAGTATGCAGAGAAATCGTATGGGAAAGGCAAAACAAAAGGAGAAAGGAAACTGTTAATCTTAAGGTTTATTTTCAGGTCATATATTGAATGAAGGTTTGACTTTTCCATAGAACACCCACACCCATGCAGCAGAACTAAGATTGTGATGAATGTGATACCCAGAGTATCACAACTTTCTCCATGGTTGTTTTTTTCCTATAATGTAGTTAGTTAATTAGATCTCCTCTAATCAATCACTGAGTTACTGCTTCAAAAGGCACTATGATATGGTGAGAGCGCCTCGCAGCACTGAGACACTTTGATTTTTCTGTCCCAACACATTTACAGCTCATGTGAATTAGGTCCTCCAGTAGGAATAAAGAAACACTTTGTCTTTTTCAAATTGCAAGCACAATTTCTATCACAATTTAAAAACTGACCAGTAAAATTATTGTAATATGGATTCATCCTCTCCCCTTCTCCTTTCTGGTATCTAAGACTAATCACTTTCATGCTTTCCATGTGTCGTGCTTTGATCTCAAGCTCTTTGGAGCTGCAGCCTTCTCTCTTGCTCATGTTTTATTCAGCTTTTTCAATACCATTGCCATTACTCATCTGTGACTTCAGCTGTGTTATAGCATCTCCTTCCTTGGTCCTCAGGAGTCTGTCTCAGAAACCAAAGAAGTGTGGTCACTAGAGGAAGACACTAACAGGATCTCTTGTTTTCCTCTCATGACTTGGCTCTTCAAGATAAATTGAGATGTAAGGGCTAAGACTGTAGGTTGCAACTTCAGCATCAGACTCGTATGTGACCTGGCACTGGGAACTGTTGGCCAGTTACTGCCAACTTCTCTTCTCTAGTCTTCATCCCTCTGTGACAGGGGAACAGTGACCACAGGACAGTGTTACCTCAAGATGCACCTCATTATAGTTCCTACAAGGATCTCTGGGCTCCTTGCAAAGCAGACACTACAGGAAGAAATGGTGTGCAGGTTTAGGAAAGTCTGGTTGTGCTGCCTTTCCAGAAGCAGATAACATCACATGTATAATATTAAGGGATCTTTGCGTAGTGCTGTACAGAGTTCTTCTGCTAGCAGTAAAGCAGACAAAAAAGTTTTCAAAGTCATGCTTCTGTTAGTGATACAAGTCCCCAGACAGGGAGAAAAGATGCATTAATCTTTCTGAGCAGTATAAATGATGGAAAATAATTTACATTAATCCTAAAGAAAGGCATTTGCCAGAAGAAGGAGAGCTGAAGCACAGTATAAGAAGTTCTGCAATTGTCTTTCCAGCAGGTTAGTGCAGCCTGCAGGTAATTAAACAACAGAAACCAATCCCCATGATTCAGCAGTCTGTCTTAGCTATTTGGCAATTCTTTTTCTCTTGAAAATTCTAATACATAAATATGAGCTTAAAATGGAAAGGACTCGTTTCAAGTTTCATTTCATTGTGAATTATCCTCATACAGCAATAAGCAACCACATTTATAACAAAACCCCACCAAACAAATCTCTTTTACTGCCAGCCGAAGCCGATGGGCACTCTCACATCACCAAGCGTGCTGGTTTGAATGTGAATGTACTCCCTGCTACGTGGGCAGCAGACCCCAGAGAGATGAGACACCAGTCTGGCAGCTCTCCATTCTGTGAAGCAGAAAGGTGCTGACAAACTGAAGGGGATTTAGAAACCAGAAACTTCAAGAAGACGATGCAGGATTTTCATCGTTCTGGAGAGATTAAGCCCTGGGTATTTTTATAGCAAGGTTGATCACAACCCCCACATTAAACCCCACTACTCAGGGAAACAGTTTCTCATCTGGAAGCTCTCTTCCTAATGCTTGCAGTGTTCCCCATGGCCCAGGGCAGCAGAGGAAAGGCAGATTTCAGGTGCCCTCCAGAGCCAAAAGGAGGACAGGTTCCTGCTCTGAACCACCATGCAGAGCCACTTTTCCTGGGGCCCAGGCTGATGTCCCTGTCCTGTGATATTCACAGACGCTTCACATTCCAAAAGCTATTTCAGGAGGAATGGGCATTTTCAATAAAAGCCACTTGGACTTCTTCAACTTAAATATTAAGAAGTTTTATTACTTCTTTCATTCTTTTTCTAATGTTGGCTTCTTTCTGAACATCCATTTCATCTGCTTTTCATGAGCTAGTGTTTAGTAAATGCTATGAAGCAATTCCATATCTGTTCACTATTAAGAAGCAATACCTGGCTTTGCCAGCTTGAACTGGTATGGGCAAGGTGAAAAACAGGAACATTTCCAAGTATGATCCTATTACCAGAACACACACTGATAGACATCTGTCCTTGTCTGCCCCTGCCTGGCTCTGCATCTGGATGCCAAAAAGATCAGGCCTTTAAGTTCAGGCTTAGGATTAATGTGTATAAGGTAACAATGCTTTTTTTAGCATCTAAACTGTTTAAAACAAACAGAAGTAAAGAAACCACAGCTTGAAAGCATGAAAAGGAGAAGGATACTGGGGAATAGCACTGACTAACTTTTGCTAATACAGGGTCCCTCAGCCATGCAGAATGAGCTTCAGCTAACCAAGAGCAACTGGATTACTTCTGTTCAATGGATTTCCACCTACATGTTTATCATGGTTCATGCTCTTGAAACACGCTGAAGAAACAGCTCTGGGGCTGAAACGCTGCTCCTCCCACAGGTAACGGCTGCTGCAAAAGCTCCTTCTGAAAGTTTTTGTGCTGCACATATCAGGATGCCTCCAACAGGGCAGGATTGCCAAGCTCCTCATTGGGTGACATGGTCCAGGGTGAGGCATCCCTGCCCATGGCAGGGGGATTGGAGCTGGATGATCTTAAGGTCCTTTCCAGCCGAGACCATTCTATGATTCTATGATGTGACAGTTCAGGCTCTGTGATTTTTTCCAGGTGCTTGGGGTTAGTAAATAAGGGGATTCCTTTGAATCAGTTGAAGGTGTAGATTTTGTCTGGATGAAATACCCCAAACCAAAAACCACTCAAGGCTGGCCATTCCCTTATTTGAAGGCAAAAAACATAGCAGCAGATGGGAAGGAAACTCTGTTACACACAGAGCCTCTCTGAAATGTGTAAATGATTCAACAAAAGCAAGATGTTCTTTATCAGATTGATAATGTCTTGCATTGTCCAGTCCCCCATAAATCTTGGTCTTGAAGGCAAAAGAACCCATCCTTCTTGCCACAGCCACATGCAGCATTGACCAGCACACAGCCAGGGCAAGGGTTTTGGAGCTCATGAGCCCTGCAGATGGAACACACAAAAGTTCTCCCAGTCTGGCAAGGTTTTGGGGGGGGTCACCTAAACAGAGGCAGGAACAAGCTCAGCTTCAGTTGTGCATATCCACTGGTCACACATTCTGTAATGAGGGACAACAACTGACAACAACTGCTGGGATTTGCAAAGGAGTTAATGGGCCCTAAGGATTAGTCATCACACACATAAATACAGAGCTAATTAAAACCTGGTTATCCTGTACTTTCAACTTCCAAACTTTCTTCCCAAGAAGTGAATCAGGCCTCTCTTCAGATCATTTACAGAATACCAGTTCCCATAACAACATAACTGCTCAATGAAGCAAAAATACCTGGCAGAGTTGCCATGAAATCATTGACCACCACAGTGAGTGAAGGAGAGAGACAGCATTAAAGCCAAGATGGCTTCAGGACAACATGGTCACTTACAATCCAACAATGCTACATCAAAGACAATCATTCCCAATTACAAAGTGCAGCATATCCATAAGAAGCAGCTAGTGATACTGAACAAATATTTTTCCCCTACAACAAACCACAAAGTCATACTCTATCATTTAATGGTTGGAGAACTCCATGGCCAACACCATGATAGGTAATTTTAGGACCTAAAGGTTTCCTATAAGGAAACACAAGCAAGAACATCTCACTAAGTTTGTGCCTTCATATGAGCAAAGGCACAGGCTACTTTTTCCTTTTTAATAGGAGTGGTTGTTCCACAAAGCCTTTGTCAAACATTGTCATGTTGTAGGATTCAAAAGTGAGTAACTCACACCCACTGCTGAAGACACCTACTTCATTAAAAAACAACCCAGCCCTAGTCTAGATGTAGATCTGCATCTACCCATGGAGCCATTACATCTTTACTCCTCCTGTGGGCAGCAGCATGTGTCTGTAACAGGATGCTGAAGGCACATGGTGGCAATTCCTGCAGCTGGCACAAGAGTATAGGAGGATGCGAGTCCTCCTGGGGTAAGTGTTAGAAGATGTCCCAGTAAGAGGGTCCCACGTCCAGAGTCTACCTGGATCATGGTATGTCAAGAAGGAGTCCTGGGTACAAAGCAGCAGGTATGGGTGGTCAAGCCATGTACGAAACAAAGTCAAACTGCTGGTGTGGTGCTCCAAACAAGTCAGCTGCACTGAAATATTGTCCATGCAACTCCACTAGCTCCAGAGGAGTTCTGCTTGTCCCCAGCACTGCCAGCTTTGTTCTGAAGAGACCATTGCAGCGTGCTTCCAAACATCACACCTCAAAGGGATTAAAAGCTGTAATACAAAGTATTTATGACTCTAGCTCATAGATGTCTCATAGATGCCTCAGCATGATGCTCATATGTGCCATATAACAAGTCAAAACTATTACTCTATTATTTTCCCTTTCACACCTTGCTCCTTGCAGGCAGGCAGTGAGGTGAGCACAGCGTGGTGTTGGCTCTGTCCTTAGGCAGTCCTGAGTCACTCAGGCCATGCTCTATCCCCTTAGCAGTCAAGGGATTTTTCCCCTGACTCTGATGTTATGAGTCACCTTGGTGGAAGAGTGCTGCTTCTGCTCTAACTGACATAATATTGCTAACCTTGGGAAACAACAAACTTGCCAGAAACTCAGTGGGGACCTTGAGTCTCGGGAAGATTCAGGATGATCTTTATTTTACTACATGTTGCTTGGTTAACACTCACAACCCCCTTCTTTTCCCTTCTACTCAACCAGAAATTTCTGTTCTCTTCTCCCTTACCAACGTCTGCAAATATACTTTCCCATCTTGAATTTCCTCTACCCAGCCCCAGGTAAAACCTGGGCACACTCATACCAGATAGCTTTGGACATTATAGAAGCAAAGAGAAAGAAGGTCACACATGAGCCTTGTCTCTGGCTTTGCAGTTCTGGGCTGCTTCAAAAGCAAGACACGTATTGCCTTTAATTATTCAGTTAGGTAACTGCAAACTCTGAGCAAACCCTCTTAGGCTGCCTACACCTCTTGCTGCCCATCTTGCAGCAGGAGGAGGCTCTGGTACACTGAAACACATCAGCATGGAGGTACACAAACAACCAGAATAACTAAAGCATTCGTCAGAAATAAAGGGCAGTAAAGCAAAGAGGAGAATAAAGCAATTAATCATTCAAAAGGGAGGGAGAGAGTGCACAGCAACAGAAACCTGAGAGCTTGTGCCACCTCCCTTTGAAGCGGTCAGCCCACTGACAGGAAGATTAAGGATGCTGATGGGAATTCCTCTCTTACCACAGTTACCTTTAAAAGCACAGGACAATAATCTGCTTTTACAGGTCCGGCTGTGGCTTTCCCACAACACATCTTTTTCTCCCCTTACTCCAAATTAAACAGGATGATCCCACGCAGTGCTTGTTTTTCGAGTGCTGCTCTCACAGCATTGATTAAAGCACCTGGACATTTATTGGATTTACAGCTTTTCTGATGTGTGAAAAATGTTTTGTCCTGCTTAACTCGTACAGTCCTACATATGCCAGTATTTGTTGGTGTAACCAGCAAAGGTCAGACCCTCTGCCACACTCCCTTTGCAAAGAGACCAACTGCTGAAGTCCCTGGAAGGCAGAACACTCATTTCAAAGCACCAGTTTTAGCAATACACTTGACACTGTGCTTTAAGAGCCTGCGCAGCTTAGAGCTCACCTCTCCTTGACCCTCTGGGAAGGACAATACACAGTGCCATAACCATAGCTTAAGCTGGATTGCTTGTTTCAGTGGCCCTGAATGCCTCCTGGAGTTAAATTCTCCAACCATCCCCACGGTTTATTGACTGAATTTGGTAGCCATGGGATGGGGAAAAACAAGAAGAGGGGGAAAAGCAAGAAGGGGAAATCACTTAGTGACAAAGTCAGTGCTGTCCTTTTTCCCCATACAGGTTAGAACTTTTTACTTGCTTTTCCTTTACAGCCCTGTAAGTTTTCCACCTGAGCAAGAAAAGAATGACTGCTCCTCTTACAAGCAACCTGAGACTACTCTCTTATACCAGTGCTTTGTTTTCATCTTGTTTCCTAATACCACAGAGAAGGCCCTTATGGGTCCTGGACAAGGGGACAGGTTTGTGTTCGTGATGACATCACTTGCATCAGTATTTGCTCTCAGTTCTCTGTGCTTGAATCAGTTTGGTCTTTTTGCATTTTCAGAAAGGGCCATTCCCTGTGGTGGTTTCCCTGCTGGAAGATAATTTGTGCTGTACACACAGGAACCTTCTGTGCTGTAAAAGCATCAGCTCCTGAAATGCTCGATCCATATCTCCACAAGAAATACTCCCTATTTGCAATTCTTAGCACCTGAGTAGTGAAGTCTCAATTCAGTGCAATTAAAAATACCCAGCTCCTGCTTGACTCACTTCACTCATTCTTCTTTTTTCTAGGCTGAGGGTCTCCAAAGGACATAACTAGGCCTAACTAGGGGAAGAAGAGCAAAAACAGGACAGCAATTGTCCCAGCTCTCAGCTGAAATACATTTTAGGATCCTAAGAGATAATGCCACCATATAACTATGAAGAAACCATGCTGTTGTGTTCTTAATAACTTGTGATGATATTTGATATATTTGATATATATATTTTATATAGATATTTGATATATATAATATCATTTGATATATATATCATAAAATACATTTGATATATATCAAATATATATAATATATCAAATAAATATATTTGATATATTTGATATTTGACTGGGATAAAACATACAAGATAAAATACTAGTAAAGTAACATAAAATCAGTCTTAAAAATCAGTAACCTAATATCTTTCTAGAGTCAAATAAATAATTACATTCAGAGGACAGTAGATTTTAAGTTGAAGTCAGTAACAGGTGGTGCTGCAAACAAAGCTTTAACCCAAGGTACTCTGGATAACACTTATGTTTTGCAATTAATAGGCCCCAAATGAACATTAAGCTTGTAGAGATGCCTGACCGAGATAGTGGCATATCTACAATCCATAGCACTGATTTACATGTGCTTTTTCTCTCCATCCAAGCAAACAGCTTTTTTCCCATCCCTATCCTAATAGCTACAGCTATGGGGTTTTTTTCTGGCTTCTTTGGGGGATTAAAACCATCTCAGGATAATCTCTTTTTGTTTTATACACTGAAAGAAGCATTAGAAATGAAAATTAATGCCACAATGGATTTCATTAATCACACCAGAAGGCTTGGTTTGCTGTAGGAGACGCTTCCAGCAGAAGGTGCTCACAATCAGTTTAAATATTAAACGTCTTCCTGTGTTTAAATAGCAATGATCAAACCTGTGAAAGCACAGAGGGAACAGGGGATTCTTTTAAAAGGGCCAATACTGTTCAAATCATCTCGCCTTATGGCAAGTTCCACTGCCAGCAATGGAAGTGTCAGTTGACTGCAAGGACAAAAGGTCTGGCAAAATGGGTGCCTGGGGGAATTGCTATGAGATAAAGAAGGTGTCACCTCTGGGTCACCAGTGCAAAAGAAACCACAGTTAGAATAGTCAAAAGCTCACTTGCTGGGGTGGGTGCTGGCAGGCAGCATGGCACAAGGTACCGGGTCTCTGCCTGGTCTTTGGACAGCAGGTGCTCACACGACAAAAAGCAGCCCTAGCACTAACTGACGCTGCCAGGAACAGGGCCAAGCATCCACAAGCCCTGCTAGCAGGGCTGTCGAGGGGTACCCCACAACAGGCTGAGTCCCAGTGGCAGATGGCCAGAGGGAACTTTGCATTCCCACAATTCATGCTCTAACCGTTATGAATAATCATCAGCTCTCCAGGGCCCTGGGTCTGAAGCGAGGCAGGAGCCAGCCCTGCTAGGAAAACGCATCAGCCATCAACTGTTCCAGCCAAAAACCATCCTTGGATTGATGTGTTGGGGCAATTGCATACACATTAATGTGGTCTAAGTGGATCTTCTGTAGGAGGAAGGAAAGCAAGCCCCACGGAAACACCATCTATAGAGAGAAGCTGTAAAAGTCATCATTTATTTCTGCAGAATTCACAAGTCAAAAGAACAGGTTTCCTTATCTGGTTCAATGACTGCTAAAGCCTTGCTTGAAATTGAGGACATGTCACAATACATAGCTTTACCCTGCTGTACTCTGCCTCAGCTTCCCTCCTGTGCCCAAAACTAAAGTGATGCCTGGATCTAAGGGGGAAGAAAGCCAACAAAACCAAAACTGAAAAACCACCAGGTCCTGTCCCCTGTAGAGTCTCCTCCCAAAGAGGAAAGTGCTATGCGCAGAACTACAGCTCCCAACGTTCCCTAAGGCTGCTTTTAAGGCAAATTTTACCCTGGAACACCCTAAACAACCTGAACGCAAACCCCGGTGGTTGTTGGAAGCTGTAGTCAGCTCTCCAGGGCAGAACTACCGAGCAGAAAGATCCTGAGAGCTGCCCGAAAGAGCCGGGACAGAGATGAGGAGGCGCAGGTAGCAAGGAGGAGAAAAGCGCTGCGCTCCCTCGGGGGTGCCAGGCTCCCTCCTCGCGCTGTTCAGGACACCCCGATGTTTGGGGGACCTTCGGCCTGCAGCGGGAACAGGGGCACCTCCAGCGGGCGAGGCGGGCTCCGTGCCCCGCACGAAGCGCACCCTCACCCGGGCGAGCCGGGCGCTCCATGAGCGCGGTGCGCGGGCGCTGCC
>JANHGB010047744.1:10929-40631 GCA_026283785.1 Coracopsis vasa
GTGTTCGCGGTGCGCCATCCGGACTCCGCGCCGACCTGAGCGAAGCCGACGACGAGGTCTTCGATGGCCTTGGGCTCGCCGGAGCCGCCGCCCGCCGCCGCTGCCCGCGACCCCGAGCTGCTGTCGCTGATCCGGCAGAAGGAGAAGGACCTGGTGCTGGCGGCGCGGCTGGGCAAAGCGCTGCTGGAGCGCAACCAGGACATGAGCCGCCAGTACGAGAGGATGCACAAGGAGCTCACCGACAAGCTGGAGGTGAGGCCCCGCCGCCCTCCCTTCCTCCCCCGGCCCGCAGCGCTCAGCAGGGGCCCCCGCGTCAGGGCCGCGGCCCCCGGGGTCTCCACCCGTGGAGCGCGGACCCTTCTCTGACAAACCCCGGGGGCGACAGGCAGGCACGGAGCTCCCTGTGGCCGTGATGGGGAAGAAAGGGTCTAAGAGAAGCGCTCTTTAGGCCCTGCGGGGGCAAATCTGCTGTTCTCCCCCCTCCCCGGCTGCGAGCTGGCAGATCGGCCTAGGTATGGGCTGCAGCACCCTGCTTCGAGAGGTGCCTGCGGGTGCTGTTTTGCCCCAGGTACTACCTGGGCGAGGAGACGTGCGCTGTGCTCGGCTCATCTCGTCACGGAAATGCCTCGGAAGTTAAATTTACACAGCAAGTACCGGGTTACAGAGCATATGTAACCCTTGTGCTTAAGCTGTTGCAGCTAAGGTATTAGGCATGGCAGGAGATAAGCCCTAATGATACGTCTCTGTTAGCTGGCTGCTCTGAAAAATGCCTACATGTATCTAGAGAGAGCTGTTTGCCAGGAACTCGGTGGATTGAGCTATTTATTGATTTTTGAGGATAAAATAGAGCTATTACAAAGGAAAAAGACTTGTGCAGGCAGCCTCCTTTGAAACAACTCTCTTGCACAACGATGTAAGAGAGCCACTATTACCCCCACTCTTTTTCTCAGAGATGCTCTTGAAAATGTCTTCTAAAAAGCAGTTCTGTGTAAAAATCAATGAACAGCTGGTGAATGGAGAGATACTCAGAGAGCAAGAAACTCCCCTACTGAGGACAGCAGTCTGCCCTATCATCACTACATGCAAAGAAACCCTCTCCAGCTGGGGTGAGGGCAGGTGAGTGGAGAGGCTGCTGGGAGAGGAAGAGGCAGGAGGAATCATTCAGCACATCTGGGCTGGTTTAGCCTCCCTCTGCCCTGTTCTGGTTTCTCCACCACAAGAGAATAAACTTGATATTCTTCCTCTTCCTCTAACTCCAACCTTTGCAATGGCCCTGTAGCAGAGCTATATATAGTGCAGATTTTCTTTTGCAGTAAAGGACTAAAGTGATTTTTAGATGATTGACAGGTCGTATCGGTGGCTTCTAAATCACATTTGGGCATGTCTGGGGAAGGTGGCTGCAGTGCTGCTCCTCAGCAGGCTGAAGTTTCATCTTCCATTTAGAGAAGGCCCTGGATCTTTCTAAACGTTGCCTAGCAGTGAAGGAGGCAGAGCTGTAAGAGACAACACTTCCAGTGCACAACTGAAAGTGAAATTGTGGCTGCTCCAGCCACACTAAGGCTACAGACAATGGTTGTCGTGGGCCTGGTGCTGGGAACTGGTGCCTACTTACTACATTAGCAATATTTATAATACTCAGTGCTCTTGTTTGCAAGGGGTGCTCTTTTAGTGTCTGAAACGTAGGGAAATACTTTTGCTTTGGGCCACTGTTTTTATCAACCTTCCCTTGCAATTGAGGGTTTTCTAGTAAGTCCTGAATTTCCAGAAGGACTTGGAATGATACAAGCAGGGTGCTGCTACACTGGGCTGGAAGGAGCATAGGAAAGGAGTTGGAGATAAGGTCAAGAAAGAGAATACACAGCATCTTTTGCAGAGCAGAAGAGGTGGAAGATTGAGTGATAACGCAGGCCAGAGGGCTGCTGGAAAATTGGAGGGCTTTGACATTCAGACCTGCTCAGGAAGGTGGCAGACCCTGCAAGGGAGGCTGTGTGTCATCAGCAGTAGGCACCCAAGGGAAACATCCCCCTCACAGCCTGTATTTCTAACAAGCAATAAAAAGCCATTTCACATGAAAGCACTGCAATCTTCTTTCCCTCCTTGTAGGTTTATTTTCCCCTCCCATCATAAGTCCCATGAGGATTGCTCACTGGGAAATGATACCCTGGGAAAAATGGGCAAATGCTGCCAGTGCTGGGCCAGTGGTTTCTGTTCTTTGCTAAGACACATTCCTAAAAGGCTGGTGAATCCAATAGAGAGTAGCAAGTTATTCTAGGGGACAGAAGACAACCAGCAAGAGAAGGCTACTGCTTTCACGTTTCCCTGCTAATCTTGGGACATGCCCATGTCCCCAGTCTGTGACTGTTCTGCAAGTACGCACATGGCTTCAGTCACCAGGGGAAATTCAAGCTCAGAGTTTCAGAGCAGGGATTCTTTCAAACAGGCCTAACATAAGTCTGGTTTGACCTGATTTTGCAGCTCTGTTTCAGTCAAGCCCTCATTTTACTGAGCCTTTAAAACATGCAAAAGTTCCACCAAATTCAGTGTCCCTCATTTTCCAGCCAGTCCTAAGCAGAGTCTCCAGAGCTGAGAGTGGTTTCTAAGAAACCTGCAGCCCAGAACATGCATGTACATAATGTCTATAGCAACTACTACACTGCTTCCCTTGCCATTCCAGAGCAGACTGCATCAAACAATAGAGTTACTGTGCACCATCAAACTCTCAGACAACTAATTAGGTCAGTAATAGAAGGAACAAATGGATAGATGATTCAACTGTTGTTCATAAGACCCATATGACAAGAGAGATGCCTCATCTACATTCCTCATCAGCAGTAAGGATACAGCGTGTGTACCCTTTTGACTATAAAGGCATTTTTAAAGAGAATTATGCCACTTCCCATGGAAATACTGCTTTGGAGTTAAGCTAGGTTCTGCTAAATCAATTGGCCTGCCTGACCTCTATATTGCACCCATTGACATGCAGCCTGCTTTACTCTTCTGGCAGTTGTTTCAGTAAAAATTCAATGTGCTGATCTCCAGAGGCCAAGGACAAGCCAATTGCTGGGGATGGAAAACAAGTTCTGTGCCAGTGACCTGCCCCACCATGGGACTGCCACCTCCATGGCATTGTCACGCTCTAGTACCATTCTCTTTCCTGCACAAAACATTTCATCACTAAGCACAGAGGAGGAAAAAGAGGCAGTGTTCACTTTTTTCTTCCCTTCCTAACCTCTTCTCCCCCTTTATCTAGCACCTGGAACAAGAGAAACATGAACTGAGGAGGCGATTTGAGAACAAAGAAGGAGAATGGGAAGGAAGGGTGTCTGAACTGGAAAGCGATGTGAAGCAGCTGCAGGATGAGCTGGAGAGGCAGCAGGTTCACCTGCGGGAAGCTGACCGCGAGAAGACACGGGCTGTCCAGGAACTCTCCGAACAGAACCAAAGACTCCTGGACCAGCTCAGCAGGGTGAGTCGCTGCGGCACGGCATGGGCAGGCACTCAGCCACCTGGGGCACAGGAAAGGCTCCCTGTCCTGCTGTAAACCACCTTGCAGGCACATGAGAAGGAAAGCTTCCTCTTTGAGGGAAAAAAAGGGTTCTGCATCCGGTCAGATGTCCCTATAAAACACGCTGCCTTTAAAGTGAATTTTACACCTTGAAGGAGTGCTGCATGTCATTGGCAAGAGTTATGTTTCTGGGTCGAGTGGTCATTTACTGCATAAATGTCTCAACTGGTTCTGTATCTCAAACCAATTTACAAAATCTGCTCCTACTTTACAAGCAAACAGGCTGAACAAAATGTAGCAGGCTAGAAAAAGGCTGATCTGTGACAGCAAGGTGAACGGGGTTTGCTAGCCTCCCTTTTCTGCCATACATTGGCTATAATGTTGTAGAATGGAACATGCCATGTCATTCTCTGATGGTGTGTCCCTGCAGATGACTTTGCCATGGTCAGATGTGTGAGAACCTGCTGGAATTCCTCAGAATGGCACATTTCAGCAAAGAGCTTAACTTGCCTCTGAATGAAAGAGGATTTATAAATGAGACTGTTACAAATCAGCCAGATTGACTGAATACTTTCAGCATGGGTTGTGACAGCAAAAGACTTAACGGTTTCTGCCTCCTTCCCCAGAATTTTACCTGTCTTCTGGAATTAAACCCTTGGCTTTCTCTCCCCACTGGACAGTTACTATAAGCCATAATTTTAATGTTTGAGAACACATTCCAACAGATGAAAGCATTTTCTTCTCACTAGCTGCTTATCCCCAAAAGAGCACAGAACAAAAGCACACACCACAGGCTCATGCTGAAGAGGCCCATCTAATGTTGTAAGAGCATATTTCAGGCTAGATTTGATCAGAGGTGAGGCTTTGGGCCTGACACAGGGATTGCCTAAGGGCAGGTCAAAACCTTGATCACAACACTAGAACCAGAAGACTCTGAGAGGGGCCAAGTGTACAGGTCTGGGTATTCAATCTGGGTATGCAGTTTTCCCGTGCCTCTGGAGGTGGGAAGAGCAGGTCTTGGGTATAACACTCTACAATGGCACTTGAGGAAATCATTCCTCATTCTGCTATAGATTTTCTTGTCAAGTACTAAACAAGCCACTTAGTCTGCAGATTTGGTTTTTACCTGGGTTAAAACAAAAACCATCACCCCCTAAAAAACCCAAACCCCAACAATGTCCTTAACTCAGGAACACTGCTAAGTCTATTCTTGTTTTTAAAGCAGTATCTCCCAGGTGTAGCAGATGAGCTAGTGAAGATCTTTCACCTCTTCTCTAGACAGAGCATGTTTCACATACAACATGGATGAGAGAGTCCACCAAGCCTTTGCAGAGCTCCTGTGTTGTGTCAGGTGTCCTATCTATGGCTAAGAACATGTCTCCCATCAGATTTGGTGACCGTCAGTGACTTGCTGTGTATGCATGATTTCCATCACCGGGTGGGAAATGCAAGATTTGTTATGGTCCCCGCATGAGCACAAAAAGAAAGATCAGTCTCGAAGATAGGAAAGGAAAACCAGACAGATTGCTTTAGGCTTTAAGCTGCATGGATTATCCTTACATGACACCTGTGCTACAGGAGCCTCTCACAGCCTACATGCTCAGACAGCTGCTCAGCTAAGCCTTATGCAAAAGAATCACTCAGTTAGGCCTACCAGCGTGCAATGTCCAAGCATGGGGTTTCTTCCTTTAACCCCCTATTACTACCAAAAAGAGGCTTCATCACCCACTTCAGAACTGCCATACCTGGGAAAGACCTGAATCTTGGTGCTGCCCTCTCTGCCCCAGCCCAGCCCTGCTCCCAGCTTGGAGAAGAGGCCTGTTGTTCTCCAACAAGGTGTATACACTTGTGGAAGCACAACTTGGTGCTCATTGAGCACTTCACCTAGCAAAAACTTGCTAGTAACTCAAATATAGCAATGGATCCAGCAAGGGTGTAAACAGTCTCCCTAGAGTCAGGAGAAATTGCTGCAAACCAAAACAGAGTTGGGCACAGTCTGTTATCATTCACCCAGGGCTTTAGTTGAGGCTGTTTAAAATCTCAGCATCATCTTAGCACTTGTTTACTGGCTGCTCAGTATTCCACATTTGCTGCTCCAGAGTGCAATCAGAGTCTTGTTTGTGTGGTCTCTCATTCTGAAGAAGTTATGCCTGTAAAACCTGAGGCAGCTTAAACCCTGCACCCACATAGTTCTGGCTCCTGTTACTACTTTGGCTTTTGGTAAACAAAAAGGACAAACACAGCTGCATGGATGTGCTTGCCTACAGTCATACTGCCATAGGCTGGAGTCTTGCTAGGGATCGTGAACCGAGCACTGGGAGAGAAAAAACCCTGCAAAAGAAGTCCTGTTACAGCTTCTGTGAAGTTTGTGTTGCTGGTATTCTCCTTGAGCTCCTGGCTCTGTATTTTCCACCTGCATTTTGTGTCTCAGTAGGTTGTTTGGGATGAAAGGGTTATGAGAAGTCTGGAATAAGGTAGTGAAAGCCTTATTCAGAGCCTCAACTCTGCTCCATCTGACACTGTGTACCTTGCTTCACTCAGGACAGGAAGACAGGTTTCTCTCTGGTAAGAGTCATTCTACACTAGGAGGTACTAGCTCTTTAAATTGGAATTTCTAGTTTTTAGCAATTAACACCTTGTGGCCCAGTTTCACACCACTTGAGCATCTCTCTCCTGGGGAAGGTATTCCTGTGGCACTAGGCTTTGTATGTCAAATGACAGTCTCAGCCTCATGAGCTACCAGCCTGCACAGTCCAGCTTGCTTCTTCTGAGGCTTAAGCCCTTTTACCTCAAAGCAGGACAGCATCCACCATCTCCTCCATCCTCCCCCTCCTCCTTCCTGCTGCTGTGACATTCTTTCATCAACTAATTAAGCTTTAGGACAGATTTTAACCCTGCCTTCCCCAGAGATGAAAGGCCAACTCAGGCACATACATTCTTCATCTAAACCTGGCACAAATGCTAGCCAACTAAGCACACATTCCCATGCAGCCATACAAGGATAGCAAAGGGCTATCTTTATCTATTAAGGTCTGTCTTGCAATTAAAACACAAGTCTGGAAAAATCCATCCTCAATTCTGGCAAAGACTGATAAGGAAAAAAGGATAAGTGTTTTAAGTGTGTTCTAGTCTCTGAAAACAGGGATAACTGTATTGCCTCAGAGTTGCCAAGAGGCTGAAATAAGGTCTGTTCAATGATTTGAGGTCCTGAGATTATGATCTAGAACTTTACATACCTAATAATAGTAAGTAGACTTTTTACAAGGGCGTGTAGTGATAGGACAAGGGGGAATGGCTTTAAACTGACAGAGGGCTGATTTAGATTAGATATTAGAAAGAAGTTCTTCCCTGTGAGGGTGCTGAGGCGCTGGTGCAGGGTGCCCAGAGAAGCTGTGGCTGCCCCATCCCTGGCAGTGTTCAAGGCCAGGCTGGATGGAGCTTGGAGCAGCATGGACTAGTAGGAGGTGTCCCTGCCCCTGTGGCAGGGGGTTGGAACTGGATGAGCTGTAAGGTTCCTTCTAAACCAAACCACTCTGTTATTCTATGATAAGGAACTTCGCCTCCTCTTGAAATACAGCCTTTGGTGTGGCTTACTGCTTTTAGAACAGAGATAATTGCCCGGGATTATAACAGTATTAAACTATGTGGAAATTAGGTTGGCTGGACTGGGAGCTCATAGTGAAAGACATGATTCAGACGCCAAAGATCAACTTTAAGATCGCCACAGTAACCTTACTTTTTAATTTGCTAAGCAATGATTAAAATCCCTTCTGCACGTTGAGTTTATTTCCCTCCCCTGCCTCAGCACAGCAAAGCACGTAGGAACTCAGAGCAGTGTGTCCACACCAAGCTAAATGCCGATTTTACCTAGAATTGCAGGTACACAGCACTCACTGTAAATTCTTAAAGACAGAGTCAAGTACAGTTTTGCCAAGGCTTGGGAATTTTGTTCTGTTTCCAGCTCCTTTAGTCTCTCCCACCTGTTTGAGTTACCCTTTTGGAAGAAAATAAACTAATCCTATGCTTTCTGTCCTTTTAAGTTATAAAATCTGGGGGGAGTGGGTATAGGGAAGGGTCTCCTCTTACATGTGCCCAGAGCACCTAACACAGCAAGAGTCTTGTCCCCACCTTTGGGCTTCTAAGACCTATTGATGCAAGTAACAACAACAAACAGGCCTCTTCCTATAACAAGGCAACATATTACTACTTTGTCAGGAAGTGAATGAAAAAAGACTTTCACACTGGCTCCAAGTGGCTTCACCAGATGGCTTTCCCACACATTTCCTGCTATCAAGCTCTGGGCTCCTGTAGCTGTTTGCTGCATGTAGCTTGGGCGAGGGTGTATCCTTTCCAGTTCACTTGGGCTTCTTTTATGGTATTGAGCGCATAAGGAATTGATTTCACAATGTCAAGCTCAGGTAGCTTTTGCAATGAAAACCTGTTTTCAGTGGCAGGAAGAAGGGTGACACCTTGCACCACTGAAATGACTCTTTGTGTTTAGAGGAGTGCTTGGCTGCCACGGCATCCCTCAGAGGGGCCCTCAATCACCAAGTTCTTATATTCACTCAGCACCTAGTGCCAACATCGTGCTACAAAGAATGAGGTGTTTCAGTCAATCCCTCTGGTACAGCAAGAAGATGATCAGCCAGCCCACAAGTCTCCAAAGGAGGTTTTACTTGCCACAAAACCTTCCTTTCAGTATTATTTCAATTGAAGGAGTTTTGTTTCTAACATCACACACTGTAACGTGCAGCGTAGCTTCAGAAGACTGGCAGGCACTGCCTTTGACTGGAGAAAACCATGGTTTTGAGAATGAGCTGACTATATTGTATACTCCTTTCCAAATCACTTTTGCTTTAAATACATCATTTTGTGGTCAGCCACGCACAAGAGAGGCAGCTCTGTTCTTAGTTATTGATTTGAGGAGGTTTTTGTGAATGGTTGGTTGTTGGGTCTGTCAGCATAGGAACAATTTTAGCTTTAACAAATCCAAACTAATCATTGGAAAAAGCTACTGGAACAAGCATGCTGGGCAAGATTCAGTGATTTTGCCATGCTAGAGATCTGTGGCCACTACACTATGAGCTAGTTTGTCTTTAATTCCTTATGTTATCTGTACAGATGCTTAATACAAGCCTCCTTATGTTTCTTGTTTATTAAGTTGTCTCCGATATTCCAGCAGGAAAACTCCATTGGGAAGCTCCATGCTTAGCACAGAGGCAAGTCAGTCAGGCTGAATTTAAGTACTGCTTCAGGAGGTTTATTTTTAAATGGAAGAGGATCCCAAGTGGATTGAAGCTCAGGAAGAGTTGCTTTGAGTTGCCCCACATTTCAAGGTGCAGATCAGTCACTACACTGAATTCTAGAGCAAAAACCTCTAGTTTTTCCTGTGGCCCAAAGTGTTTACTGGACCTATTCAGTAAGGAGTAGCTTACTGTAAGGAACGCCATACTGAGTTACTCAGTAGTGCATGGAGTCCTGCATAGCAAATCTTGATCTGCATCACCTCTGAGCAGTGTAAATTCAATGGAGGGGAGAGATTGCTCAAGAAAAGGCAGCATTCCCTTCCTGTTGAAGGGGCTGAAGCACCTGCTTCTCATGGCAGCTTTAGGTAGAGCTGCTCACTCCTTGGGGGTAGGTAAGCCTTTCCAGCATTGCTTTGTTCCTGGCACAAAGCACACTTGCGTTACACGTGGTGAGATGAGAGGAAAGCAGATACCAGCACAAGACAGAGCCAAACACTGAAGTCAGAAAACCTCCCATTAACCACATGAAGCACCCTCCAGCTCCCTACCCCTCTGGAGCATCAGCAGATGCCAGCACCAGGTAACCAGATCCCTGATCACTCAGTGAATACTGATGAATGCACATGCAGAAAAGGCTCCTTCTCACCAGCTATTTCTCCCCTAGCAGTGAGCATTTGTTAATAATTCAGCTTCATGCCACCTCAGGACTGGAATGCTGAGATTTTCTATGCTAAAGCTGTAAATATAGGACGTGATTGCAGCTGCACTTTCTTGCCTGCAAAGTCCTTCAATGAGATGATTCAGTGCCCTAGAAGGTAATGAAGAAACATCTTGAGGTCACTGCTGAGTAGCACTCACCCACCATCCATGTGGGGGAAGGGAGACAGGCAGGAAAAAAAGCTCAGCCCTCTGCTGAGAGTCTTGCCAAGCCTGCAGCACCTATTAACCCCATTTTAGGATACTCTAAAAAAGCTCCAGGAGCCAACTGGAACAGGGCCATACAGATGTCAAGGCATAAATGCAGCAAACACCAAAGAGCAATTTCAACAAAGATGTGGGGAGGCACCCTATAGAGCTTGCCCAAAGATTTTGCACCCACCCATTTTGTGCAAGACCTTTTAATCCTTTGGTTTAAGTACTGGTGAACACTGAGGGAAAGAGCAGATCATAGAATAGTTGTACATGGAATGAAACAGAATCACGCACTGCTACTGAACATTAGCAAAGCCCTCCCTGGGAAAGGGTCAAAACTTACTGTTAAGGTAAAAAAAGAACATTGGTAATTCTGTTGCTGTTGAGGCAGTGGAGCTGCACAAACCCCTGCTCGCAGGCAGAAGGGCAGCACCCATGGGCAGTGCGGCAGGTACCCCACCTTCCCCAGGGACCCCGCACCGGTCTCTAGATGACAGCAGCCACGGTCCCAGCCGGTGTTGTTGCTGTGGCAACCGCGTGTGATTCCTCTGCTCGCAGTGCCATGGCAGTCAGCGGGCGCGCCGGTGACGTCCGCGGCAGAGGCCCGGCTGCCGCCCCCAGGAGCTCGGTTCCCTGCCAGCCTGTGTCAGCCCCGCACCTCCGTTTCCTCCCTGCTCACGGCAAGCTCTCCCCCCGAAATGACCATGGGGATGCCCATGGCACCCCCTTGTCCGTGCCACCCACAGCGAGCTTTTGAGCCTGCCGCGGGGGAAAGGGCTTTGTTTCCTCGGGAAAGAGAGCCTCTTGTAAGCAGGTCAGGCAGCCCACGCTGCGGTGACTCTGCCAGGGCTCGGCGCGATGCATCTCCCCCTGAGCCCAGCACGGCAGACGTGGTTATGTGCAGGAGCCGCTCAGCCTCCGCACAGTGTACGGCTCATCTCACATCCCCAGAGGCTTGTGGTGCCTGGATGCAGCAGCAGAGACTGGCCCTGTGAGACACCCCCAGAGCCCAGACCTCCTGCCCCCCGCACCGTGGGCAGCATTATCAGCAGTGTATGAGTGTCCGGAGCATGATCTAGGACAAATACATGAACGCATAGACACCTGGTAGTCAGCCATAGACTGCTCTTCCCTGGACCTCAGCTGAGCCCAGCTCACAGCCCAGCTTTCACCAATAACATGCAGTTCTGGAAGATACTTCCAAAGTTCCTGCAAGGTTTCTGCAGCACCACCAAGCCATGAACATCTGAAAGCAGGAATCCAACAGGAAACTGAATTTGAACTTGTTCTGGGGTGAGGAGATAAAAATCCAAATGAGTCCCTTCCCTTTAGCACTGCACTAAATTTCAAGTGGCTATTCTGTGTAGGTCCAGGTTTTATAGGAACCCTTCCATTATGCAGCGGCTCAGAGGTAGGAGCACATGGGCAGAAGATATCTTTTCAAAGTATTTCTGCTTATTCACACTTGCTGTAAACACTTCCTCCAGGATATTTCAGAAAGTAGGACACAGAAGGTGTTTGCATCCAGCCAGTGCATTACGAGCAAGAACCAGAGCTAAACATGACTGAAGGCTTTGCAAATATCTACCTAAGAATATCTCAATTAAAAGCATTAGATCTTTAAAGAGCCATTCTGGGGTATAAAATTTGCACATCTTGTAATGAAACTCTTTAAATTATTTTTGTTTCCAAGTAGGATTTGCTTTTTCTAAATGCAATTTAGTAGACAATAGCTCAAGAGGGAGGTTTCTTCTACACTGAGTTTTCTTTTTGCCATCTGTATTAAGTGCTTTCATTGCCCCACGAAATCAGAGAGGCCCCTTGCAGAACAGCCTAGAACTTAACATTTTGTTTAGAATGTCATTTAGCAAAACACAGTTTCTTTTGAGCACAGATACAGGATTAGCAAGGCTCCTTCCTTCATGGACAGGATCCCTAGCAGTGTCTGAGGGGGGGACTGCCAAGATTAGAAGTGTTGGGAACATTTCCATTATTGTTCTCACCATCTCCCTAACTATTCTTCCCTGGAAGGTTCTAATGTTGAAGCATGTAAAGAACACTTTTCAAAGGAAGAAATACTTTTAATAATTTCAGGTGGGTTATGATTCTACCAAGAGTAGCACAGTAATGCAGATGTGTAATTTATGTAGAGCTATCACAGAACAGTTACAAGACCTGGGGATGAGTACCTAAAGCATCATCACTTGAATTTGCCCTTTAAATACTGTTTACTAGTTCTTCTGTGCAGTTAATCTGACAAAAAACCACCATCTATTGTGCTTTGTCTTCATTGCTTCCCCCCTCCCTTTTGTCCCTCAGTCTCTCTCAGCTTCTGGATACATCCCCAAAATCAGTTGAAGCTTAAGTTACCACCAGCCTCAGTCTTGTAGCTGTCTCTGTAAGCTGACTGAGACCATGTTTTCTCTCAGTTCCTTTGGGGTTAGCTTGGCTCCACTTCCAGTATGCCAAGAAGGGGAAGTTTAGCCCTTGTGATTCCCTTCTTCTCTACATCCTTAGAGTTCTGTTCTTGAATCCACTTCCAGACTTGGCATGGTTCTGTGTAACAGAGGTGCTCTTAGGAAGCTATTCCATTTGACCACTATTTAGCATAAGCTGTTCATGTTTATTTGTTGAATAAAGCACCATTGTATTTGGTTGCCTACAATCTCAGATCAAGGAAAACCAAAATCTTCTGCAACTCGAGTATAGAAAAGCAGATTTGTTGCTCACACCAGGGCCACGAGAGAGGTACAAACCTTAAGACTTGCTAGAGGGAAGAGTCTGTACTTACAGAAGAGAGTCCACGGTTCCAGTACCTTTATGCATGTGAAGTGTTTCAGGACTAAGCAAACACCCACAAGTTCTAATAGAAGGGGACCTTTTGGAGATGTACTTAAAGACTTCTCCTTTGATTCTTTACTTGGTTAGCAAGTTTTGTCTAGATTTTATTGCAACACCAGAACACTGAGGCTCTGAGCGACTAGGCAATA
Source organism: Coracopsis vasa (assembly GCA_026283785.1). Lineage (NCBI taxonomy): Eukaryota > Metazoa > Chordata > Aves > Psittaciformes > Psittacidae > Coracopsis > Coracopsis vasa. The sequence goes on from JANHGB010047744.1 coordinate 23,583, forward strand.
ATTGTCAGTGTAAGCTGACAAACAAGACCCTAGTAAAGGAAAAAGCACCTCTCCACTTAGGTTTGAGCACAAGAGTTTGAGTTTTTCTCTTGCTCTGACAGAATGGAGATGAATTGGGTTGGGTGTTTGGGTTTTTTTGAAGCATGGATTAGGAATTTAGTGAGCTGTGTCACATACTGAAGTGTACACTAAGATAATGGTCTTTTCACTCTGTTATAGAGTTCAAGCTTTATTCTCCATAACCCTTACATAAAGGGCAATGTGTATAAGTTGGACTTAGACTGGACATGAAGAAAAACATCCTAGCTATAAGCTTAGATGAATAGGAGAACAGATGGCCTAGAGATTCTACAAGGTCTCCATCAAAGAAGGCTTTTGGGAAGCAGCCAAGTAGCCATCAGTCAGGCAGGACTGGCCAGTTTTTGCTTTGGCATGAGAAGAACAAGGCAAAGTTAAGTCTGAAAGAGGCCTTCTGAGGTTTCTCTGTCTTTTATGCAGGCAAGACTTTCAGTAACATCAGGTCAACTCTTCTTGCTATTTACGAATATTCAAGGGAAGAGGCAGAGAAGCTTGGAGGAATACTCACAAGGAAGAAGTGATCTCTAAGGCTTTGGAACAGACTTGCATTTTCACTCTATATGAGCATAAAGTAACTGAAGGGTGAAAACAAATGTAAACAGGGAGCTATTCAGAGGTAGGTTCCAACCTTTGCTTGAACATGAGCTCTTGAACAGTCAGATACGGGGGGAATCACAGTTTCCAGCAGATTTATGTTTAGATGAAGCCAAATGGGAAAGCCTGAAACAAATGTTTCTTTCAAAAGGGATTGTTTGTAGAAGTTAGCAGTGTGATACGTGTCCAGGTAACACCTATTGATTGGCTATGAAGTTGTGTGGGGATTTGCTAACTCCAGTTAATTTTTTAGGTTGCCTCTATTCCAGAGAGATTTATTTCCCCAGGCTTCACTGGATGTTGTATTTCACTTTGTGCCCAAAATTCTTCCTAAATATGCTTCTTACTCTTTACTTCCCTCTCTACCTCAGCACAAGGGACCAGACATCTTGGTGAAGACTAATAAATATGTAAAGCTTTAAGAGCCCAAGGCAGATGCTTATGAAATTGAGGATTTCACTAGTACTACTTCTTCCTGGGGCCCTTCTGTGCCTGAAGCACTGGAGCAATGGGCACAGGCCCTTACCCTGCAGAGAAGGAGGGGTATCCCAGTCTTGGGCTGCTTTATCAACCTCTACTGCAAGAAACCACTGCTCCCAGATCTGATGAGCTACCCCATATTCATCTCAGTCAAGGCAAGGCCTAAAAAGCCACTACTCAACCTTGCTTTCATGGTATGAAGGAATGGGCTCCACCCAGATGGAGGGGTGGAAAAGGATAATACACACCTGACAACAGCATTTTAGGTTTTTTCCTGCCAGATGCAATTGCGTATTTCTTATCTTTAAAAGCAACAACGAACACAGGCACCTCAAGATCTCCCTGCCTTACATGAAGTCCATGCTGGACATGGCCCCAAGACAAGCAAGTGGAGAATGGTGCCATTAAGAGCAGGACTGGAGGCAGGCAGAACCATTGCTCACAAGCTGTTTTCTTGACTGGCTGGAGCAGACAGGCTAAGCACCATTTTACTTAGAACCCCTTTGAAGGGGAGGCAGGTGCCACTGCAGAAACCTCTACTGAGATTGTAGCCATTAATTTTTACAATCTAAACCAACTCCTCAGACCCCACCTGCAGGGGATTAATAGGTTGATTTACTTCATTTAAAGAGGCCTCCTCCATTCCAGGCATTACCCAACCCAGCAGCTTAGAGGTGCTTACTGAGATTAACTCTGGCACCACGAGACACAGCCCATCAGCTACAGGCTGCCTCTCAGCACCTTCTTCCTTTCAAGGAAGTCATTTGCATCAGGCTTTCAAAATTTGGGAAATTCCTTCTGTCTTCCCATCCTTCATAATCCTCCATCAAAGACAGTACCACAGACTAAGAAGGTCAAGCTGTGGGAGGGGGAAGGATACAGGCAGCCTTTCTCCCCTCATTACAGGTCACTACCTCAAGACAGGAAGGGAAGATTTGCCCAGTTTAGGCCAGTTCCAGACCAGACAGCTTTAGTGCTTCTGGTCCCAGACACGGGCCGCCTCCATCAGTCTCTGGCCCTTCTCATGGCCAGAGAGCACACTGCCAAGAAAAGATTTTTTGCTGTGTGAAACACATGATGCAGAAGTTTTTCCAAGCATGAACTCTTTCAAATGAAGATATTAGCTCTGCTGCTTCCTTTAATCTCCCTAAGCAGAGCTATAAGCCAGCTCAGGTCAGGGAAAACGGTTTAATTGACCAAAATGCCCCTGCAGATGCACATACCAAGTAGCCCATGATGTTAACCCTTCCCAGAGCTGAGTGAATGCAACGTAAGCACCCAGAGCCAGCTGGCCACAGTGCAACTGGGTTCACCCTGGGGACAAGGGTGGAGGAAACAGCTTGGCTATGCTAGAAAGCCATTGCTAAGTGCATACACATCTGTGCCTATATATGCATATGCATCCCCTCCACTCTTCCTTCCCCTCACGTCATTTGGTGTACAAGACATTTGCACAAGGCACCTGCTGGTATTTCAAGCACATGAAGAGGACAGTTCTCATTAAGCCTGTGTCAGCATCACAGACTGAAATGGCTTGTTTATACTTACCCAGTCTGCTGATGCCTCAGAGCACAGGCGGATGGGCAGCCATCTCACAACACTGCAAAAGCCTCGTCTGCCCCTTTGCACAACAGGGGATGAGGCCACTGCAGGATGAACTGGAAACATCAAGGTCAAGTTGCTGCTGCTTTAACATCAGAGGGAAATGTTTTGCTTGCGTACCAGTCTCCCATATTCACCACAGAAGAAGCAGTACTTCAAAGGCACTCAAATAATCACTTTTTGGTGCATTCCACCAGCATCGTTAGGCAAATGTCCATAAATACCCTTCTTGCATATCTTCTCTCACTGAGATTATCCTTGTCTCCTTGGCAACTGTCAGATGATGTATAATGCTAGCAGGGATTAGCCCCAATGAGCCATATAACCCCTATGTAAATTCCTGCTCTATGAAAAGACCTGGCCAAACGCTTTCCTGTTAATGTTAAAATGTTGCCATAAACAACATTAAATCCAAGAACCTTTCAGTAAACCTGAGTGAGGATGGAAACTAATATGGAGCTTTTTATGTGGCACTGTTTGTCTTGTCCTCCAAACAAGAAAGTTTGGGACATGTGGATATGCGTGGCATTTCACAGCTTGACAAGTAAAGCTGTATTTCGAATCGGTACTTAAGAAAAGGCTTGTGCTGAAAACTCGGGCTCTTAATACCTTTATCTCCTTTGTCCCCTGGAGGCAGTGGGGATCACACTGGGAAATTCCAAATCCCTGCAAGAGCTTAACAAACTTATGCTACACTTTAACCTATTAATTTCTGAAAACTGGCCTGGATTCAGGTCAACACTTGAAATCCACATAGAAACTCTGACACCAGTCGTACTGAGACTTACTGCCTCTGAGCAAGCAGCTATGGGCTGCACCCTCATACCCCACTCCTCAAGCAGACATGACCAAAGCATCAAGTTGAGGAGGTACAGCCCCAACACCACAAACTTTCTGGAAGTGAGGTGTTTCTCTGCTTCATACCATGTTTGGGCCTGATGAGAAGGAAGTTGTTTGTCTCTTGGCACCCCATTTGGCCTGTCTGGGCACTCACAGCAGGCATTTGCCAAGCATGGCACTAGCATCACACAGATGTTACCTGTCCCCACATAGGAAATACAGAGTGTGCCAGTGCAGGGAGCTGAGCAGCACTGTATTATGCATGAGTGCTAATGGTTGGAGTATCTAAATGATAATAAACAGCTTGTGGTGCACAAGTGACACTCAAGCTACTTGTTCCCTTCTTCAGTCCATTCAAGTCTTTATAATGTCCCAGCTTGGTGAGATCTGCTCTAATTCAACAGGGCAAAAAAACCCTGTAATCTTTGAGCAAATGAAGAGAGGCTAAAAGCAGCACCAGCCTTTGCAGCAAAACCAAAACCAGACACTACAGCAGAAATGAAAGTGCTTCTGTAATTAAGCAAATAAATCTCTGGCACAGCACTGTGTCTATATATGAATTCAATAACGTGCCATGGCTGATATCTATTGGACTAATTAACCAGAGAGATCAGAGAGAAGGCTGGGGGGAGGAAGGTCTCCATGATTGTTCCATGAGGTAAGTCACAGAACAGCCAAGCCAAGTGGTAATGGAGAAGCCAGCACAGGCAGAAGAAAATCAAGGTCTTGGCACAAGCTGGTTAGCAATGATGCAACATGATTTTTTTGCATGCTTTTGTGGACCTGTCTGCTCCCCAGCCCTCTGCCAACTCTGGAGCACACCTCATTCCATGCAGGAAAAGGGGTCAGTGGTTAAAGGCAGGTGATTTTTAGCACAGATAGGATAAAAGTCTTCTTAAGTTACATGCTGATGTACAAGAAGTTTTAAGTGACACCATTTTAGACACTCCTGCACACAGCAAACACTCAGTAGGTTTAGTATTGCTATCACAGGCTTGTGCACACAGAGAATTCACCTACAGTACCAGGAGGAATAAAAACTACTGGGAACTGACTACCATGATCTCTGTCACTAATCATATTATTCTTCTGATTGGGAAGCAAGAGGAAGGGAAAGTTAACCGTTTATATCCAGCTATGCCAGGGAAGATCCCAGTTTAAAGTCCTACTGTAGCAGCATAAGAACTGGAGCAGTAGATCAGCCCATGCTCAAGTGAAGGATAATCCACACGCTCATATGAGGCAGCCCTCTCTGCTAAAGTGATAAAAAACCACAACGGGAAAGCAATGAAAGTTGCCACAGTTGAAGTATGGGCACACTCAAACAGGGCTTCCACAATGAAGCACACTCCAACAACCCAGTCAGGGAGATTTTGAGGCTGAAGAACAGCCGTTGCCACATCACTTCTGTGGAGTTCTACTTGGTGTATGTTAGCTGTTACCTAGTTAGGCTCAGAAAGCACAAACACAAGGTACATGACACTTCTGACATTTGCGTAAAAGCACCAGAGCCAAAACCAGCATTTTCCACATCCCCTTCCCTTTCTTCCAAAGGGCACCTCTAGGCCTTTACATACTCTGCCCCTCCAAGACAATCACTGAGGGTGAAACAGGGAATTCTGGCAAAGAAAAGAAGGATGCTCCCTTTTCTCTGGTCATGACTGCTTTACACGAGGTTTCTACTTCTTTCCATGCAAAACCTTAGCCATCAAATCCTCAGCCACCAGGGAAAATGCATCATTTCTCAGCATCAGACACACAGGACAGGCTGCTAACTCTCGCAGCATCTGTCAGTACAGTATTTCCCGGTCTGAGATCTTATGCAGTGTTTACAGGTCTCTACATCCCACTGTTGCTACGCAGGCAGCCTCGTAGCTTGGTCGCACAGAAACCTGGGCTGCAGATAGCCCACCAGTCCCCACCTCTGCTGGGACCTGCTCCCTGCTGCATGCCCCAGCCCAGGCTCACTGCAAGCTTGCTGTGTCTGCGTGGAGTCAGTGGTCAGAAAACAACAGCCTCTGTGCCAAAAACCCTACAGCTTGAATGATTTTTATCCCTCTAAGCAGCACCTCGGACTGTGAGGGAAAGGGCTTTCAATTCAGTGACACCTGACCCACATTTTCAAAACCTTGGCTATAGGTGCAAGTCTAAGTATAGCTTGTGTGTGCCAAATTTGCTGCCCACTGCCAAGCACAGTCTGCGTCTGCTCTCAGTGAACTCTAGTTCACATGCAGTTACTCTAACACAGCTGCTGGAATGTCGTTGCAGGTGGTTTTCCTTCTGACAGCACTGCACTGCTGCTCCACCAGAAAAATAACTGAATACATGAAGGGTTTGTGCCTGAAGTGACTTCCCCCATACATGAGCATCCATGCTTTATCTTAAGTGATATTCGCAGATACACCAAAGCCTGAAACTTATACAGACGGGCTCTTTCCAGTCCCTGGTAAAGATTCCCCTGTATGTGTATGATTTGGCAGAGCACAGTATATTTTATACACCATCCTATAATATGTGCTGCACCCACCTTGTTTTTCAGCTAAGTTTCCTCTGCGCATCTACTTGCTTTATTTTTTCCTATTGCCAAGACAGCTTTCTGTAGGACTTACAGTACCAAAATGCCAGCGAGTTTGCCAAAAGCTGTTAAATAAATTCATGCAAGAACTTTCTGAAAGCTGGATTGTAGGAGGACAAGGCTCCAAGGAGAGATCCATATTCTCATTTCCAGACCCTCCCATCATCCAGAGACTCTGGTCATGACAACACCCATGCAGACGCTTCAGGGGAGTGCCTCACATGCCAAGCTGGAACGTGCATAAGACAATCTGGCCACTCAATACTCAACAGCTTCCCAAAAGCTGGGTTACAGGTGGTGTTTGGAAGCTTATCCTCAACTGAAAGGTGAATACACCTGCTGAGGCTTCATTTAGCGGCTCTGGCTCATGCTAGAAGTTACTATTGCATATTTGCCACCATATACTGCTGTTGAGTGCTGCTCTGAAGGCCAAGCCCCTATCCTGAGGATCTACAAGTTAAGGACCTGATCCCCTTAGTGCTTACATCTGTGGCACTGCACAAAAGGAAAACAAGTACTTCTGTGTTCAAGCATCTGCTGCACTGAGTCATAAGCTAAACCTTAGTGGAAACAGAGCAAAGCTGGGCTGAGGGGAGACAAGCGTTCATGTACTTACTACATATGGTAATATACAAAGTGTAGATCTGTATTTGAATTTAGCAGATCAGAGTGCTCAGGTGTTATTACTAGCACATTATAATTACCTTTCATCAGCAATCACCAAGAGCAAGGTCTGCCTTGTGCTCCAAGTCTGTTCCAAAGACCTTATGCTATAAACAGATCTTTTTATGCTGCCAACAAGGGAGAACAATTCAGGAATAGCTGGAGGCTGCTGAAGAACAGGAAGAAGTATTGCTAAGTTAAACAGTATCTCTGGAAGCTTTTTGTCTGAAGGTATCCAGCACAATTCTGTGGTGTTCAGAATCAGATCAAATATTGCTCACAAAGAAATATTTTTAAGTAAAATGTACCTAACAGCTCCAGAAAAAATCCTTCAAAAAAGTAGATTTGGATCTTTTTATTTAAGCGCTGTGATTGTCACATACTGCCAGGTGGGGTTTGTGAGTGGTTTGGGGTTTTTTCCCACAACTTTGTGATGAACTTGGTCAGTTTGATGGCACTCACTTTTAATGTATGACCATAGTGCACCTATCAGTGATAAAAACATTTAGTGAAGAGAAAGCTTTAATGGAATAATTTGAAGCTGCAGCTCCCACCCTGGGCAACATTCACTATAGGGTTTAGGTTTCCTTATGTTCTGCAGAAAGGAGCCACAAGTTCTAAAGAGAAATAAGCTTTCTGCACAGAACATCTTCTATCTTGCTAATGTCAAGCCAAACACCAACAAAAAGAAAGAGACTTCTTAGTTCTTCCTCCTCTGGTTTTGAACAAAATTCACTGAGTTGTGAAAGAAGTGAACAAACATCAGTGCTGTGTTCAAGAAACAACCTGATGGAAGTTACTGGGAGTCAGACTTGGCAGGGACTTAAAAGCTAATAAAACATCTCCCAGATCAGTCTACCATAAAGTTTATGTCTACACCTACATTTTAGGATTTCTCTCTTCCTATCTTGAAGGCTTACTGAGAGAGATTAATATATTTTAAGCCAATTCCATGAATTTTGCACCATCTTTTTTGGCATCCACTCATTTCACAAGTATGGGAACAGACACCGGTATTTTTACACACTCAGACACGCAAGTGCAAGTTTGAGCATTAGGTCTGCATACACTGGAAAGTTTTTGGTTTGTGTATTGCTACTATTAAATCCTAAAAGAGTATATTCTGAGCTAACAGGGTGTATAGATGGAGATTTCAAAAGCAGCCAGGGCTCCTAGCCTGCCAATACATATTAGCTATCCCCAGTAGAAATCAGTTCATTTTCTTTGAAATAAAGGAGATTGAGTGCTTAAAGCCAGAGTAAGAGACTGCAAGAAGCTTAATTATTGTCTCTTGCTTCCAGGCACAGACATTTGAGTCTGAGCACCTCCAGGTTTGAAGTCTTAGACTTAAACAACTTCATAGAAAAATAAATTCAAGGATAGAGATTGACTGTCCTGACTTCTGTCTTCCAGGGGAAGACAGCAAAGACTCAGAGCAAGAAGATGTGTTATATTTCTCTTTGCCACCAACACCATAAGCTTTTGCGTCTCTTTGCAGGAGGTTTTAATGGCCAGGTTAAGTCATAATGTTTCCAGTTCAGCTGTTTCTATCCTAGTCAGGCATTTTGTATTTCATCAGGCTATCACCTGACCCACATTTGGAGCTCACTAGGAATTTACTGGAAGAAATACCCTTCATCCTTTAGCTCAAGTAGAAAAGTCAAACTGAGCTCAGAAACTCTGGATTAAAAACCCACATCAAAGGTAACTTGGACAAAATGCACTATCAAGATAAAATGTGCCTTTTGTCAGGGAAAAATAACTTATTCATGGAAATTAAGCATTAGAAATGCATTAGAAGTTATCTAAGAGAGCAGACCGCTGAACTTACTGATGCAAAACACAGACCATCCAGCTTTCAAACTGTATGGGTTCTGCTAGGCCAAGGCAAAACATCAGAAACTGCAGTCTCACGTATGACAGGTTGGGGGGAAAGTGGCAACGGGCAACAGACTTTTTAACCTGAAGTTCCCAGACCCTTTGCAACACACTGGACCCACACTGCACTCCACTGACATTAATGCAGTGGTTCCTCTCAGCTCCACTTAGCATCACCACACTTGATTATTTAAGCCACAAGCCTTTCCCGTTCCATTTACAGATAGGTAACTAAAGTGCAGAGGAACAACTGCTTCATTGAAGGTCATGTGCAGCATCTACACAGAACTAGAAGAGTCTGCTAGTATTACATTTTATTGCCCTATTCTTTCTCAACAACCAGGAGCCAAGTTGCTGCTAACAATCCCCATACTCAGCTCCATTCAGAGCCCTTAAGACACCAGCTCTGGGAGTCACTGTGCAAAACTGTCTCATCTCAAGTAGAATTTGCATACAGAGAGCAAGAGCCACTGGGTGCACTACTTAGCATCGCATGTCCTCCAGGCACACTTTGTCCTCCGAGTTATCTCCAGTGCTAATTTATTGCAGCATTCAAAGCAGCAAGCCTCCGGCTGTCCCTCCCACAGGAAGCAGGCTGACTCATTTCTCCATACACTGTATTTTCCTCTCCACAAGAGCCAAATGCTTAGGTCAAGAATAAATCACAAAAAAAGGGAGGCTCATGTTTGAGAACCTCCTAAAACATGTGCATAACCCACATCCACCTGTGAAGCTATTTCTTTCATTCAAACAATGAACCTGGAGACATTACATCCAGCAACAGTTGCCCCCATATGGCACACAATTGCCTTTTCTTCTGCTCTAAACAGCAGCTCCTAATCCTGTAAAATGATTTAGCCTAAACTAATGGCTTTTGGCCTGAGCCAAACAGTTAACTGAGCACCTACTGAAAGACAAGATGAAGACCACCATTTTGCATTCACTCCTCTAAGCTCTTCACCAAAGCATTCAGGTATTTGCCTTGCAAACTGGTTCTCATATATCAGCTAGTCTTATAGGAAGGGGAAAAAAGAACAATTACATTGCCAGGAAAACTCCTGACTCTCTGCTTTCTGCACTATCTGCTCCAATTCTTTCATGCTTTGTTTCATGACACTCCAAAAGTTCCCAATCTCCATTAAAACCATTTTTCAAGGACACTTGGAAATAAAAAGGTAACATGGCTGAGTATTAACAGGAGTTACCTTCAGCAGCACTTCCAGCCCTCCAGCCATGGAAACATGGGAAGCAACCAAAGTCAGCCAGTGCAAGAACTTCACCCTCCAAACAGGAAATGCAGCTTCAGGCTGAGCAGGTTCAGGTTCTGTGGAGTTTTCCACCAAGGAGCTAAACATCTCCACTGTAACTCTTCACCTCCATGGGCAGGTACAAGCCCAGCCACACACAGAATGAAAATCAGGTGTCCCCTGGTCTCTCTTATTACAGCCAGCTCCCTCACTAAGCCTCTGCCTCTCAGCTGGGAGATATCTGAGCTGATGTGGCATCAATTCATTGCCATCCACAAGAGCCCACTGCCTGACAGGGTTGTGTGAAGAGGAAACTACTCACATTCTTAGCTTGTTTTATTTTAAAGCTCAGGTAAATAGGAGTGAGGTCAAAGGACATGCTAAGCATTTTCTACTTGTGCTACAGATGGGCAGGGGAAACAGGTCTGCAACAAAGAATTCTCACTTTCACACAAGCACAAGTGTTGCCAAAATGACTGTGAAGTAGTGCAGATCTTAGCATAAGATGCCTTGTCTGCTGTCCTTTGTCTCACAGAGGCCTTTCAGAATAGGTTTAATGCTACAGCCATGAGACTTTTCCCGTCAGTAGTGTGTCCCAAGCCTGATGCTTATAAAAGAGTAATTCCAGTGCCTTTCTCCATTACTCAGACTCTTTGCTTTGGCAATTAAGGATCCTCATCCTTTAGATCTTTGGTTCCCTTTTTTCTTGACAAGCCTACTTTGTGCTAAAGAAAATGTTCATTTGTTTCCTCTTTTGTCCACCTGCCATGTTGTTAGTACAGGACCCTGCTAACCAATCCAGTCAGCTTGTGCTCTACAATGTCAGCCTGTTTCCCACTGGAGGGAATGCTCGTCAGCCTGTATGGCTCTAACAAAGGAGGTCAGGCAGCATGCTACAAAATCCAACCCTTCTGTCTAAGCAGATATGGATTTATTGGATCATCTGAATAAGAATAGAGAAGGAATAACCAGGAGGAGACCTGCAGGGGTATAAATATCATTGCAGGTGACTGAGTGAAGGTGTGTGGTACAAAGGCACCAAACACCAGATATGGTTTGCCTGAATTGCACTGAAAAAGGTGACAGAGACAGGGAGACAGTGTGCTCACAATTCCACACAGGTGTATGACTCGGTGCCGGGCCCTAGTGAGGACACCTCAGGCTGGATGCTGCATGTCCCTAACACGGCCACGTCGCAGATCTTACCTAAACCAAGCAGCAGTCAGCTGAGAAACACAAGAAGAGCACCAGGGAGTGGGCTGACGGGAGCTGGTTGCAGAGATGATTCCTGAGCAGAAAGAAACCTGTGTTAAGAAGTAAATCTTAGCTGCAAAAGCTGAGCAGATATACTCACTCTGGCTACTGGTATTTAATCCACCCTCCAGTCTGCTTACAGTTACTGGATACGTAATGGGTATATATTACATAGCACTATCCTAGCACTTCTGCAGTCTTAAAAATCCTTTTTGTTTTCACCAAAAATATTCCACGGGATCAATGTCCATGGTCTCTGTTGGATATTTACAACCAAAATACCTTGGGAATGTTGCAAGTTTCCTGAATTCTCATTTTCCACACAACTCCTCTAGGCAGTGACCCCCTCTCACACCAGGACCAGGCTGCTACAGACTTCGTGTAGTTAAATCTCCCCACACCTGGGCACTAGCAGAGTGAGGGATGAGACAAGGAGAGGAGGATTCAGCCCCACCACACCATTTGGCAGAGGTGGTGACACGACAGTGCTGCTGGTCCCTGCCGCACTGCCTGCAAACCTACACACAATAAATCCCACCCCTCGCCTTGGTGAAATGTGTGTTTAAGAATTGTCATTAAAATACACACTCGTTGCACACCCTTCACAAACTTCACCGACAACATCAACTACAAAAGCATCTCCTCACACCAAAATCAAAGTGGCATCGTCACAACACAGCAAGGGCAGGCGATGTACACGCTCAGTACAGCTCCAACCTTGTCCCCTCACCGCTTTACAACAGAATAAAAATCCTCATTATTAATCCTGCCCTTGGCAATGGCCAGGCCAAACATTTTCCAGTCACTGTTCCTACTTCAGATTCCTCTAACGGTAAATGAAGCCATTCAAACGTGACTAGTGGCAAGTGCCACTATTCACAGAATCACAGGATTGTTCAGGTTGGAAGGGACCTCTGGAGATCATCTAGTCCAACCCCACTCCATAAGCACTTCCCTGGACAGACTAATGCTTTCAATAACAATTTAAAGTTGACCTGAATGAAAAGCTTTGGTAAAAAAAAGCTCTCAAAGATTCTCAAACTGGGCAACCTCCAAGTATGCAAGATATAAATGGTTGCTTATGGTGCCAGCGTGCCAAGGGCTGGAAAACAGCCGTGGCCTCACCGCTTTCCTGGCATGGGTCAGCTATCCCAGGAAACCAGGCTTCCCAACACAGCCAGTGGGTGCTTGGGTGCTGTGGCAGGGCAGCAGTCCCCATCCTCCAGGGCTTCACTCAGCAGCCAGGTTAATGTATGTTCAAAGTGTGTCATTCTAAAGCAACGTGTTTGTTGTTTCCTCCTTTGCTTGTGTTTCAGTAGCCAAATATATTTTCCTTTCAAAGAGGAGCTGGGAATCCAGGAACCTGAAGCCAAGGGAGGCAGCGATTAGTGGTGTGAAGTGTTAATGGTACCACAGTGGGAACAGGGAGTCCCTTGAACTCAGCTATTTGCAAATTAATAAAAGGGGTAGCACACTCTCCTGAGTGCAACAAATTTAGTTCTAATTAGGACTTCTCTTTCTTAGCTATTTTAGGCAAGAAAATCTTCAATATCCTTTGTTAAATTTGAATCATCTTGTTTGTAGAAGTAAATCATATGGAAACATTGGTTTCTTCACCCAGCTACAGTCTATTAAACTTCTTCCATTCTCCTTTCTGACATGACTTAGCTGGATGTTACATATGCAGTTAGCCTTATTTAGCAAACCTTCCCCCAAAAGAGGGTTTTCTTTTGAATGAGACTAACCTACAGGCTATTCATTTCTCAGTCTGTCCCAAACATGTTAAAGATTCCCTCTTCACAGGAGTGTTAGAGCTCTAATTTAATTACATTTATTGATTTCATTGATTCTATGATTATCTTTCTTCATAGTGTTTTATGTCTGAAGCCTCCTTTACTTTGCTTCTTAATTTAACTTGCAAAACCTGATTAAGCTTTACTTTGTTGGCAATTCTATGATTTATTTATGCCCATATGTTCCAGATGTTAAAATGGAGTTATTATAACTGGAAAGCTGTATTTTTCTGCCAAATATTTACACAGTTTTGTGTCTTTTAACACTTCAGAATTAATCATGAGAGAAATTTAATCAGGTTTGCAATGAACATGAACCTTTAGTTAGAGCAGAGGCCAAAATGTCCTCCTGCTCTTCCTTCCTTCTTGCACTGCCCAAATCTCATCTAAACCTTGCCTGAAGCCCAGAAAACAAAACTCACATTGATTGAATATATGTAATTGTGAATTGATGTCTATGCTTTTGCAGATCTGTTTCAAACTCTGCCTGGTGGCTGTACTGGCTAATTTGCCTATAACCAGGAAATTAATTCTTTCTTAACTACAGAGCAAAGCTGTGATGCTGGGCAATATATGACTGCCTTTCTGGAAGGGATATTACTTCTCTTGAGCAAAATCAATGCATCACTAAATCATTGACATAACCACAAAAGAGTTTAGCTTTTGATGTTTAGGAAAACACTGATGGGGAAGAGAAAGCCCTACTGTTTGCATAATGAGAGTGGAGCCAAACTGGCTGAGGTAGAAGAAACTTGCTTCAGTTCAAGAAAAGCCATATCTTATTTGAGCAATAAAGGGAAAATGTAGATAGAAGGTTACATCTTCCGAAGACACTAAGTAAAAGAGCACATTAGAAGCAATCAGCAGTGAGCTCATGGCATAAACCAGATGTGTACACATGCACACATGTACAGCAGTGTGGAGAACTCAAGTAGATGCCGTATGAAAATATGCCATAAAAACTGACAAATATTGGACACTGTCAAAGTGTCTTTCCATAAAATAATGCAAACTGATGTTAAAGTCTAGACTTTATAATCCATTAGAAAGGGTAGTTTGACAGCAGTATTAATAACCTCCGAAACAAATGTAGCATGAAAAGGGGATTTCCATAACCATAGCTCAGTTCAGAAGACTTTGTCTCATATCTATGAAAAATCAAATCTTTACGAAGGTTAGACTAAAGGTATCAGCCATTCCCCTATCTAGAAGAACTGAATGAAGACTTTTCCTTGTTCTCCTATGGAGGGAAACACTAGATACAGTCATTTCTGTTTACTTCTGTTAAATGGCTGGTCAGAGAGCACATTCTGCACTGTATGAGGCTAAAGAACGTATTAGTTTTACTTTTCTCTACAGCATGAGATAGGATGTGAATGGTGCACACTGAGATGACACTGTAACATCCTATCTGCTTTAGGCCCTGAATGCTAACAAGTGAGTCCTTTCTTCCCTCCATGTGGGCTATAACTGTGGGAATAAGATGTGTGAGCATGTAAGCTGAGTAGCAAGTAGCTAAATTCCAGATGGTGATTTAAAGCTGGTGAATACAAGCCTTACAGTCCTGCAAGCAGCCTAGTACCGGAAAGGACCTTTGAGGTCAATTCATTTCCCTTCTGTCATAGGCAGCCCTCTGAAAGAAACTGCATGATAAAGTGATCCAGCTCCATCACAGAATTAATTTTTGCCACCACTTCTCCTACTGTAATGGTGCAGGAGAAGGAATCCTGCTGCAGTTCCTTGGAAATGTAGAAATCTTCCTATTCCCAGCCTTAACGTACTCTTACGCAGTTTATTCACATCATTTTCTCTGCCAAAATTGTGCTTCTGCTTAAATAGAGCTTTTCCCTTCTGTGTGCTTCTACATGATGTATTTATAGGGAGACCTCTCTCAGCCTTCATTGCATGAGATAAAACAAGCCATCCTGTTTTAGTCTCCTCTCATATAACAGACTTTCCATGATCTGGATCACCCTTGCAGCCCATTCCTTCACCTGCTCCAGTCTGAGCATGGGGACCAGAACTAGCAACAGCAGCTATATATTGTCTTAGCAGGGATTTTTACAATGCCATTAATACTCCCTTGTTTCTTACTGCTATATTGCACATTTACACTGTCTGTACACAGAATTGTTCTTGCATATAAATTATACAGTTAACTATCAAATATTGGTGTGTCACCTCATCTGGTACCACTTCTGCTCCTTGGGAGTGTGGTCAGCATCTTGCAGACAAAATCCCTTGGTGCTTTTCATCTGGTGCTTCTTCATCCTTGACAGCTCCTGCAGAGTATTTCAGCATGAAGATGTTTCAGCAATCTTTACAAAAGCAAGTGAATCATTTAAAATAAGGACAATCCATCTATCTTCCTTAGTGTCACCAATTAATAGCTGCTCAGGATGCTTTGAAATCTATAGCTGCTTAAGGGAAGAAAAATAACCAACCCCTTCCTATAGTGCTGTGCCATCATTATATTTTGTGTACTCTGCCTGTGCTAGGAAGCTTTATTAAATAAATGAGGTGAAGGTGATATGCAATAGCCTCTGATGTGAGGCTTTAAAGAAAGGGAAAAGGCCAGTTATGCTAATCCAGGATAAGAAGGGAACTAAAAACCAATTGGTAGACAAGATTATTTCTTATTTTTGAAAGCCATTTCTCATGCCAGAAGCCAGTGGTGAGAGCCTGACTGATTTCTGTAGCTGTGCTTCTGTCTTCTACTGCCCCTGCAGCAAGCGGTGTTGGGGCAACCACAGTTTCCTCCACTTGATGGAGCTGGAACAGGTTTTACCTCCTGCTTCTGATTTGGAGTATTCTGCAGAGTGTGCAAAGTAAGGGACTATTTTTAAAAGGGGGTAGTGTTGCCTTTGAGGGCAGCTTAGGCTGGGTCTGTGTCCTCATTCCTCAGGTCACAAGCTGCTGGAGCAAAGTCACTGCACCCTTTGGTGGAGCTGCTAACGTGGGCTCCCTGTCAGCCAGAGCACCCCAAGTTAAATCCTGACACACATTTGCCAGACATAAGGATGCACTCCCAAACCTGCCCACAGCTGCTGACCCCAGTGTAGGTTTTCTCTTGTCTCCACCCCTCTCTCCTGTCTCATCTCCCTAAGGCACTGTGGCCGCTGATGGTCCTTGCCATTGGACATACAGCTCTGTCTGTGCCCCGACCATGCTGCTTCTTTGGGGGGGATCAATTCACTTCCAGCTAATCTGCCAAAAGGGGAGGTCTGTGCCTAGAGTGTAATGGAACCTGATGGAGCCTAATTAAATAGAAAACCATCCATTTGTGTTGTCTCCTTAGGGATTTGTCATAAAAACCTTATGTTTTCTTACAAGCCTAAACAAGTGTGTTCACCATGCAAAAATCAGCTATAAAGCTGCCTGGAGAGTAGTCAATGTGTCTAAGTTGTCATTTATATGGGCTGTCTGCAGCTTGGATCCTGCAGGTAGGAATGGCCTTTCCACTGTCCTCAAACCACCCTGCACAAATGGGAATTTCCTCGAAATAGGAAAGAGGGCCAAGCCCTCTGCAAGTGATCCTGCCCTGACAATCATGTGGAGCGGATGCTGCTCCGTCTGGCCATGATGGGAGCCAGAAATCAGAGGCAAAGAGCACTTGTTATTTTAGAACTGTGCCAGAGATGTTCAGAGGTTTAGAAAGTATAAATCTAGTAGTTGTATTTCCTGGGAGCATGAGGATTGGCTCCCGTCACCTTTGCCAGTGGCCTGGTCTCCTCCTCAACCCCAACTAGGCTATGTTTGAGGAAAGCTGAACTTCCCATAGGACAAAGGAGCCATGCCCTATTGCAATGGAAAAAAAGCTATGGGCTGTGTCCCCTTGGCCGCCCCAAGGGAAAAAATCCACATAGCTGCTCCCTTCAGCATCTGTCCAGGATGAGCTTTTCCCTCACCCAAACTGTGCAGGCTTCAGTTTCTGCCAAAACTGGGGCTCGTGGAGAAGTCACATCAGGGCAGATCTTCCAATGGGCTGGAGGAGATAACTGCTTTCTATGGGACACCCCCTTGGGTAACACCATCTGGTGTCTCC
>JANHGB010047750.1:0-40785 GCA_026283785.1 Coracopsis vasa
ATTCTAATCTTTTCAGGTACCAATAATAAAACTTACTGACCAGGAGACAGAAGTGAAAGTTGACATCAGTTTTAATGTAGAAACTGGTGTGAAGGCAGCTCGATTTATCAAGGAATACATGAAGGTATCAGCCATGTAATGAGTGTTATACTGCTTGCCACAGATGTGCTAGATGCTCAGCTAACCTTTCTCGATATGGCGTAGACTTTTGAAAGTTGATTACTGAAGACTATAATCATTAATGCTAATTTAACGTGGATATTTTAATTTATTTTCTCCTGATGTCTTCAGTGTTGCCTTCGAGTGCTAGGTGTTTGTGTGGATAAACCTGTACACTGAAGGGATTTACGCAGTCATACCTAGATCCGCAGATAGGTACTAAACTTTGCAAGTCTGAAATTTTGTTTACCTTGAATTTGTGATGCTTGATTATTCTTCTGTAGTTACTTAAAATCAATTCTTCTGCAGTTACTTACTTAAAATCAAGTTTACTTTTCATGCTCTGCAGTAAAAGTATGGTCTAGATAGAAAGCTTTGACTATAATGAGTGACACTGGCATTCAAAAGAGGATATGAAAGTCTTCCTGTTTGGGGGTGGGTATAAATTTGATATGTAAGCTGTTTGATCAGCTAAGAGTTGAAGTCTAGCCTTCTGTTTTTAGACTAAAAAAAGGCATGTTTCAGTTTTTCTGGTGGAAACACTTTATAGCACACCACTGAACAACATTTTTGTATTAGAAGATGAATCTTATTGTGTTGAGATTGTGTAGTTTGTTCTTTGTTTCAGAAAGTTGACACTGTCATTGATAAGACTTACTTTGCTTTGCAGAAATATTCTTTGCTGCCTTACTTGATTTTAGTATTAAAACAGTTCCTCCTTCAGAGGGACTTGAATGAAGTTTTTACGGGTGGAATTAGCTCTTACAGCCTGATTTTAATGGCAATTAGTTTCCTGCAGGTAAGTCTGTTCCTTGTTTGTGTTCTTTAAAATATTTTGGTGTATGTACTTATGCCCTGTTATGGTGCTGATTCTTTAGACTCCCTTAGCAATGCACAGCTTTACTGTTGCGATTCTAGGTATTTGTTCATTGGCAGCTCCTATGGACTACCTCTCAAACCTCTAAGAACTTCTGTTCACTGTTTGTGAACAGAAGTGAACGGAAGCAGCAGCAGAAGCCTTGCAAAAAAGCACAGAGGCTGTGCATTGCTTTTTATATCAGGACTTGTGATTTGGATTATACTGCTGTCCTGGGCAGCCTATTCCAGTACCTGAATCATTACTGGTGTTTTGTAAGTCTGCCAGGATGCAGTTCTAGTTGCTTCCTAGACTGATTGTGTAGAGTAGTTGATTTCAGTGTTTATTAAAATTCTGAAATAAGTCAAGTTGTTTTTAATTATATGTTGGTTTGATTTTGACATACTGACAAATATTGTAGGTAACTAATGAAATAGCTACTGAGTTATAACATCTTCTAGTATATTTTTGTGACAGTAAGATTTGTGTATGATGAGGTATAATGTTAGTATCTCTCATGCTGTGATAATGGAAAAACCTACATATTCTGCTGCTGTTAATGATTAATTGAAATATTACTATGATTTTCACATACCATATATAATATGGGGAGGTTGAGGTAAAAATTGTATTTTAGTTAGGGTAAATAGAACCCCCCACTACTTTTGAAAACATTGACGATGGGTTTTCTGGGATGAAGCAGGCATTACTCTGTTACTAATTAAGCTGCAACATAGTTTGCAGTACTTTATTGCTTTTGGCTTAGGGAAAAGAATTTACTAAGCCTCAAAAAGCTGGAAGAGGAGGGAAGAAGGAATTCTTTGGCTTCCGGGTACTGCTGAAGTGCTGCCCCCTCTTGGTAGTTTAAGTACATGAAGAATTAATGACTCAATTCAGACTTGTGTAAAGCGATTATACTCAGCTGTTTAAATGAGAGCTTTTTATTGCACTGTGTTATGGTCTGAAAAGCATTAATTTTTAATAATTAACAACTGCTCTGTCACAGCTGCATCCAAGAATTGATGCCAGAAGAGCTGATGAAAACCTTGGAATGCTTCTGATAGAATTTTTTGAACTCTATGGAAGGAATTTTAACTACTTGAAAACTGGTATTAGAATAAAAAATGGAGGTGCCTATATTGCCAAAGAAGAAATAATGAAAGTCATGACTAATGGATACAGACCATCCATGCTGTGTATTGAAGATCCTCTCCTGCCTGGTAAGATTGTACACTTCTTCCAGTATTCTGGAGCTTTGGCTCAACTTGTGCTCTCTCAGCTTGTGTTAGGGTCCCTGAAGTGTGTCAAATGATTTAAGAAGCTGCACGGAGAAGAGACTGTTGCTGGTGTAGAGGTACAGTTGTGAAGATGGGCTCAGGAATAAGGACCTGAAGTCTCCCAAGATTCATTGCCTGAGTTAATTGGATTGCATTCAAACAGTGCAGCTACATAATGCATTGGAGATTCAGAACTGTTGGGTGTATAAGGTTCTCTAAGCAGTTCTGAGGGGTAGTAAAAGAAAGACGTTCAGGAAATCCTAGAAGGGGGTTTGCTAGTAGGAACAACTTTGTTGTTCATTATGAGAGAACAAGAATGGAGGGTGTAGCTTTTTCTGCCTGCAATCTGTGGTGCCATACTTCAGATAAATTATAACATATGGGAAAGAAATGCCCCAGATGAGGTACATGTCCTGCAGTGTGGTGCAGTAAAGACTGCACTGAAACATGGGTGTATATCCATGAATATGTAATGAGGGACCAGCTTTATTATGGTGTTGGTGTGAAGAGTGGCTTGCATAACTGACTTCCGTGCTGCACAGAGACCTTCAGGGAATGCCAGTTATAGTTGTATGTACTTTTGAAAGTAACTTAATTTTTTTTCTTTTAAGATCTGGTTTTCATTCAGTAATCTTCAAAGTAATCAAGATTAACTTTGGCTGAGCTCCTGAAAAAAAAAAGTATCCAATGTTATAGTACTCAGTTTGGATTCTATTTAGACTGTCACAAGTAACTGAAATTCCAAACCAGCTTTTTAACAAGTCAATTTTCAGTTAATTTGGACTTCAGCATCAGTATTTCTAGAGTGTAATTGGCCCTCAAACTCCGTACTGTCACATCTTGTGGGTAGACTGCTTATGTACAGCACTTTTAAAGCAAATACCATGGATCAGGAGCTGAAGTCTGGCACCTTTCTATAAACATTCAATAGCCTGAATGCTCATAGTTCTGTAGAACAGGTTTCAAGCTAAGGTAGTCATTTGCCTAACCACACCTCTGATGTGTTTGTAGCCATGTGTTTGTGTCCATCATGACTCTTTCACTTGGCCAGGCATGAGATAGCATTTGTAGAACTTTCATTGTGTTACTGAGATTTCCTTCGGTAGCTTGCCAGCAGACCCATGTGAATAGCAGCATGAGCCGTGTTTCTTTATAGTCAGAAACATTTACTATCCTCCAGTTCTGTTCCTTCCTACCTGCTGAGGACTGAAAGAGAAGAAATTACATATGCTGCGCAATGTTTTAATCACCACTAATAGCGCTTTGGAATTTTTACTTCTCTTTGACTGTTCAGAGAAGAAAAAAAGTTATGAATCCAGTATGGGCTCTGAACTGATCCTAGCATAAATCTTGCAGAAGCAAAGAACTATAGTTTAGAAGACATCTATCTATCTGTCGAAGAGCTGATAAGAGTTAAATTTTAGATGAGGTTTTATATGGGCTGAAATAACGTAATTTTTACAGGATAGAAAGTTTTGGCAAGGGAAATGAAAGCTGACAATAGTTTGATGTTTTTTGACCAATGTGTCCCATAGGGATATTTTCTGGCAGCTACCACAGGAGCTTCAGAACTTGCCTTTTGGAACTAGGAGGAAAATTACATAGAACATACAGGATGGCTCTTTGAATCAGAGGAATACAACCTCCTCAGATCTAGACTTAATCACATATTCCTACAGTATCTAAAAGTACCTGTCAAGTGTATGTAGATAACGTCTAGAATTCTCCTGATTAGTTTAATTCTATTACTGCTTGTGTCCCAGTACAAAAAAAGTTTTCTGTTGCTTCAGATCTTTGCGCAGATGACAAGTAGTCATCTCTATTTGATTAGCTTGTGATCAGACCCACTTAGTGTCTAAGAGTCAGTGCCAGTACTGTGGAGGAGATGGGAGCAAGTATTTTGGTAAAGAGTGGACACAGATGTTTCTTGATTAAAGTGTGCATAAGATTCTGTAAAATTTTTCCCTTCAAACCTTTTTGCACTGTATGCATAAGTTTTAAATCTTTTTTTTCTGTCCTTCTTTACCCTGATCACAGCTGCTTGGAAGAAGACTTTGAAAGATGACTCCTTAATCCAGGCATCAGCCAAAAAGTATAGGGTTGAAAATAAAAAAATCAATGTCTCAAGATTATCCAAGTAGTGTAAAATCCCCCCTGTGAGTATATGTACTAGTTCAGCAGTAGGATGCTGAAAGGCATAACTCGTAAGAATAGCTTTAGGTATTCTTTTAGGGAGCAGGATTAAGTTCAGTGGGATTAGTTCTTTTAAATTGGAGGAAATGTATTTACTTTGTGTAAAAAGGTGATGTCTGGCTAACAGATAAATTATGTTATCAGAAGGATATGATACTTCAATTCTACCTGCTCAGTACCTTCTGTTAGTTCCTAGATTTGGAAGGAGCAGGCATCAGTCTGTTGTGTTGTTGTTTTGGTCATAGCGGGTTTTGCTCAGATTCTCCTGGGTGCTGTAGAGTTTCCTCTGAAATTCTCAAAGACTAATAAGGGTGCTTTGGGAACCAGTATTTCAACAAAGATGTTGGAAGTCTACGCTTAGAGTGGGAAGTGTGCTGAAATCCAGATTTGGGATGTCAGGCTAATCTAGCTTGTGATGCATTTTTAAGTGGTGGTTTATACGTGATCTCTTGATCTTCGCAGATAGCCAAACATTCTTCATCTTGCATTAATGTCCTAGGACAGTGTAATGAGAGGAAAATCTCCCTTGTCATCATCCAAAGAAGGGAGTTTCTATAAACATCTTCTAGCTGCCATCATTTCAGTTTATCCCGGCAGTTATCCTTTCTTTGATGTGTAAAAAGTGAGAGCATTCATTTAGAGAACTGTAAAGCCAGACACTCAGAAATATGTTCACAGGAACATGTTGGAGCAGGGTAGATGATACCATCCTAGAAGAGGTTTGTGCAGAGTTGGTCCTGCAGTATCATGTCTTAGAACGCATGACTCTGGTTGCAGATGACATATCTTTAATCCATGGTTGTAAAACAAACTTGGCGTTTATTGAGCAGATTGTCAGGGAAACTTATTATTTTATAATAATCCTTGGTGAATCAGATCATTATCAAGGTCCTCGAGTAATTTCTTATGCTCAGAACAGGAATTAATTTGATCTTGGTTCAGATTGGAAGTGACAGGAGTAACTAAATCGCAGTTTACGATTTGGGAGTTCCACCTGCTCCCTTCATGAGAAAGGTTGTTCTTCATTTTGAATTATGGGCATGCACAAAAGTTCTAAACCTTAATTTCAGTGTGTTTTGTTTAAAAAGAGATTCTAATTTGCAACACTAATTATGCTTCATGTTGCTTGCTTTATGTCTTGATAACTCATAAATACAGGAAGTAATTAGATTTGAGATTGGCAACAACTATTGGGATTATCTGATCTAGCCTTAGTGGCTGCCCAAAGTTACTCACTGTAGCTTTTCAATATCTGCTATTTGTCATTAGAACCTACAAATACGTGTATATAAAATACATTTATTAAAATACACAAATGCATTAAAGTTAGTATCTGAAAGAGCCCCTTTAATGCTGAATGTTTCAAGAGATATTTACTAGATAATATCTTAACATAAAGGGATCTGCTTCAATACTAGCTCATGGTCTTACCTTTACCTTTTCAGGCCACATTCTTAAAACTGCTTCAGGTAATGGAAGGCTACTGGACAGGGTGGTAATACTGATAGTGAGTGATAGAAATCTTAGACATGCTCCTTTAGGGATGAAGACTTTGTATGAAAGAACGAGGACTGAATTATACATGAAATCACACACCTTTGTTATCTACTGATGTATCAGATAATGAGGTCTGAGTGATTTTTTTTTTTGTTGTTTTTTTTGTTTTTTTAAGAATGAGAGCATTTGGGTTATGTGCTTTAACTAATTGGTCTGTAGACTGTGTCAAAAGAAGGGTGCTCAGGTACGTAAGATGTGATCTGCTAATGAGAAGGATTTCTCAGAAGAAAATCTATTCGGGACAGCAGATGCAAATATGTGGCCTTCTGGCTTCTTCCAGCTTGTTGCCTTCTGGATTGGGTAGGGCCACCTTTGTACAGACATGGCTGGTACAGTTCACAGTAGTCCGTGTAGTAGCTCTGGCTTCTATACCTGCTTTTCAGCTGTAGTGCAGGTCAGAAGCTCTGCAGACTGTTTAATTGAATAAGATATGTTTATTCAGATATTTTTATGAACTTATTACAGGTGCAGAATGAGGCAATCCAGGAACCTAGGCATGCTATGGTATGACCTATCCTGCCTCTGTTCTCAAATCTGCTTCAATCCAGACTCATACACAACTTTGTTGGCGGTTTAAACTAAACTGCCTGAGTTTACTGTAAGTGCATTAGGGAAGGCTTATGATTTCTTTTGCTGGCATGACAGTGGAGGTGGCAACAACTGATGAAAGGAATATCTAACAGTTTGTAGCAGCAGTGTCTTCATTTTGGTGTAACACCATGCAAAACACAAATCAAATGTAGCTGCCTTGGCACCAAATTAGACTAAACTAACATAATCTGATTGGATATGTATTCTTGAATTCCTGTTATGTGAATTTGCAGAATCATTTAGATTGAAAAAAGACACTTAAGGTCATTGAGTCCAACTTTAGATAGACTTGAATTTAATGGTAGGTGCAATTGTGTGTGTTCAACCAGTTCTATATATTCCATATCTGTATTGCTTCTCAATTTAGTTCTGTCTTGTGTATACGTTTAGCATGTCATTATGTGGAAGGTGGCATTGTTGTAGGACACAACAATGCATCCTGACTCTGGAAAGCCGGTACTGAATTAATAATTGTTTTTCCAGAAGCATTAACATTTTTGTGTTCTAATTTCTTGACCACTGCAATACCTCGGTCTCTATTCAGCTGCCTTTGGACAAAGTAGTTTGTGAAGCCCTCTGCCACTTTGTAGCACAGCTCTGAATTTAACTACAATGTGTTTCTTCCTAGATTTGCTGTCCTAGGCCCACATTGTTTTCTACTTCAGGACAGTCCAATTCCGAATATGCCATTAAGAGAGCCTTTTTGTAATTTTGAGCTTAGTAACCACTGGATACTGCAGCAGTTCATTCAGAACAAGATACTCAGTTATTTCAGTAAACAGGAAATACTTCCTGATAATATTTTATTTTACCTTATAAATTACTGAAGAAATTGTGTTCCTCAAATGCTCTGATTTTCCCTGTCTGTTTTCTTTGATTATGCTTTTCTGTTAAAGTGGCATTATGGTTGGAAAATCTTGAAGGACTAAGATGTATTCTCAAGTAGTATAGCCAAGGCTATTTTATTTTTCCCCTGGATGGCAGATCTCAGTACATTTATTTATAATGGCTTGCTGGAGAAAATACTTCAGCAAGTGAGGGGTTCCTCTAAAGTCAAATTCAGCCTCATTGGATTTGTCCCTGTGAAGGATAGAGTCTGTCTTTTACTCATCAATTGTCAAAGCAGATTTTTCATTAAACCCTTTTCATGGGCCCTGATCTGATTTTCAAGCTTAAAATAAACATCTTCAGTGGTTCATTCCTTTTCAGTGTTCTTACAGCATTTCAAGCATCGTTCTAAATGATGCTTGAATTAAGGGAACCTTTTACTGTAAGCAGCTTTCTACCCACTCAAGATCTAGTCTGTATTTTATACATGCAATTTGAAGGAAGTTTTCTTCCTGTTTCTTAAATTGAGTGGTGACAGTGAACCTTTGGCATCTGGTATCAAATATATCTACAGAAAAAAAACCCAAATGTTTCTTCTTGCTAGAAATAGCAAGATCTTTCTGGGTGTTAAATAGGAGACTGATGCTTGTACATTGTCACTGATACAGAATCTTTGGCATGTTCTTAAATTCTGCAGTTCCTCACACATGACACTGGGTTTGGAAGGAGTTCTGCTAGAAATGTCATTCATGCTTAAAGAGGGGCAACCAAGAAGTGCCACTAACTTGTTCAAAATACAATTTCATACTAACTTCTGGAATCCTCTATGATAGATTTGACAAACTGGTTTATCCTGTGGAGCTAAATAATCTCTATGAGCTGGTTTATCAATCTAGTTTTGATAAGGTTAAGTGGGGGTTGATGATGTAAGTATACCTGGCCATACGAAGATAATGTGGTTGCGCAAGTGGAATTTTAAGCTGAGTTTGGCCTGCAGAAACTCAACTGGTAAGTGAGACATGATGCTTTAAACTTGGTAGGTTCCCTCTTAAAAGACAGCTCTAAGAACTTTAAGCTGGTCTGTATTTTCTGTTTCTTTCAGGCACTGGTACACTGGTATTTTGAAAGTGGTAAATTGAATGCATAATGTTAAGTGTCATTCATAAGGTTAGCTTCTTTTACTGAGACAGGCACATTTAGTTGCTCCTCATGTGAGTAGGATGGGCTAACCAGTTTAAACAGAGTTAAGCTGTATTGTTAAGGCTTCTGAGCTGTAAGTATGAATAATTTTCTGGTTACTGATATTAAAAAAAGATGATCTGATGACTGTCACATTATTTCAGGAAACGACGTTGGCAGAAGTTCTTACGGTGCCATGCAAGTGAAACAAGTTTTTGATTATGCCTACATTGTTCTTAGCCATGCAGTATCACCACTTGCAAGATCATATCCAAATAGAGATTCTGAGAGGTAATTAGTCCACTTTTTGAATATCCATTTGTCTGTATAATCAATTAGGAATGTTTGGGTCTAAATCAATAAAAGTAATATTGTTATTCTTTAACTGTGGCTGTATTGAAATCTGCCTAGGAATTCAGGCTGCCCAGTGGTGTAAGAGTGGTGTAAAACCTCAGTGTGCAGCACTGAAATTAAGACAGTCTGACAAAACCCAAGATGTGTCTAATGTGAGGTTCTCTTAGTGTGGAAGGGATCCAGAAGATAATTGTTGTGCTTAAAGTTTTCAAAAGAAGGTCTGCTGGTTTAATGTTTGGAATGATGAATATCTGTACTATGGCAGAAAGAAATGTGTGTGGTCAGATTCCTTGTTTAGACACAAAACTAGACAAGGTTAGAAGTTTCTCTCGTTCTTTAATACATGCTCCCATAAGCTGTTTTAAAAGGCTCAATATGAAATTAAGCTTTGAAAAGAATCAGTTCAGTTGACCATAATGTCAGAACTGCCATTAAAAGTAGCATACTTCTAAACATGCTGTTTTTAATGCAGTTCTTAATGTCTTTCATAGAAACACTGTACAACTAGTACTGTCTCAGCTCTCGACATTTTCAAGTTTTCCTTTTTTTGAAAGGAGGAGGAGAAAAAAAATGAAGGTGTGTCAGCCGTGTTGCATTTGCATTCCATCTGCTCTAGCATCTGTTACACTAACTCTCGGTACAAACTGGGACTAGATCGGAGGACATCTCTTCCCTGAGACTTCCCTGGAATCCCAATGGCTTTGAGCTCCCCAGCTAATTGCAGGGAGGGATGGATGTAATAAGTCACATAAACCATCTAGATACAGTTCCAAGGTCTAGTCAACCTGTTAACTTCCAGGGCATTAATGTCATTGGAAGGCAAAATAGTTCTCCTATAGTAGGTTTACCACAAAGTACTTTCACTTGTGGATTTAAAACTAGCAGTATTCTAATAGTGCCCATGAATCTTTTAAGTTTTCTGTGGTAATAAATTCACAAAGATTGAAATTGCACTTATGCCTGTGATGGAGATAGAGTTATACATAGTGTTACACACATTTGAGACTGCTGTTTTAAGACAGATAAAAGGTATATCTGTTAAATGTGTACTCAATGACAATTCTTGATACTGAATGAAACTTCTTTCATACAGAAGTATAGATAGAACAATTTAGGGATTCCTGAAGTTTTGCTTGTGTTGTGGGTCCTGGCCTTCATTAACTTCTCTGTGGTTCTCCAAATGATATAGTTATCCTCTTATGAGATATTTGTGTTTATTACAGACATCAAAAAGTATATTTGTAAAATGCATTTAGTGCAAGCCTCAAATGTGAAGTGCATATGTTGATGACATATACACTTCTTACTGTATTTAGGAAAATGTTTGAATTTTGTCACAACTTCAAACCTAGAAAGAAGTCCCAGCAATAGTGTTCAGGTGTTGTATGTCTGACCTGTCTGCCACTTCTGGGCTATCTGTGCCAGTGATGTCTAAGTCTTGGAACTCGTCATGCCAGTGGCTTGCTATTCTGTCTCTCCCCGCAAAAGGGAGTGGTGTGACAAGAGGAACAGCGTTCAACAAAGTTCTGTGCACAAGTAGTTCCCCCAGCACCAGTCTTGTCAATGCCAAAGGACCTGTAGGTGGATGATGAGCTGTTTGATAACAAGTTTGTTGCAGAGCCTCAACAGCAGTCCATGGTCAGTGTCAGTCGTTATTTCATGTGCTTTGGTGATCCAGGTATATTTCAGATCCTTTTTCTGCCTGTTAGGCAGAATGGTCCAGGGTCTGTATAAAGACTTTTCTGGTGGCCTGACTTAAATAGCCTTAGCCATCCAGAAGCCCTTTGTCCTGATCCATTTTTTTTTTCGCTTTCTAGGCTTGTTAGTGGGAGGTTAAAGTGTAAACAGTGGGCTCCCTTTAAAAGCTATGACTAGCTGTATGACATTCTACTAGAAGGATCAACAGAGACCAAGCAAAGAGCACTTGAAAGGCTAGGAACATGCAGGAGGCTGAACTCCCCAGGCTGCCTTGAGTGTATTCAGTTCTGTCATAATTGGGGCTAGCTTTCCCTGAAGTGGAATGGTTGGTTTGTGAACTGCCTGGTAGGTTTGAATTCATATTGTCTCTTTCCAGGGAGAATTTTTGTGTACAGAATTCTGTTTTGTTAGGTAACAGTCTCAGTAGATTTCAAATCTTTCTAGGTGATCATTGTTGCCTCTCTTTTTCAGGCCTGGTCCAACTCAAAGGAGCACAAGCCTAAATTAAGGTTTTCTAGCTAGCTGCTGGTTCTGATATTCCCAGTGTAGAAAAGAGTCAGATTCTGGTCCTTCAGCATAGGCCTTTTTCTTGCTCATGATCTGTAGTAGGAAGTCCCACAGAATTGTAAAGGGTAGATTCAAATCACTCTTACCAGCATCTTCATTCAAGCTTCCAGATACGATATCTGGAATGTAGTGGGGTTTGAAAGCTGTCTTCTGTCTTTGTGGAAACAGCAGTTAGCTGAGTCCTGGAGGTAGTTCTTACAGCTACAGAAGTTTCCTTAACGCTGTTTTGTCTCCAGCCTATCTCAGCCATCCTCCTTCAAGATCAGCTCAGAAGGGTTTGGTAAATAGTTCAATAGATTTTATTAGAGCAAACAGATTCCCGTCTGATAGGTAGATCAGAAGCAAGAGAAGCATTAGAAGTTCACATTTGGGGGAAGATGCAGAGAATGGTATTGTACCATTTGATGATCATAAATTACGCTGAGCTGGATGTAACAAAGATGCATCCTTTGGTGTTAATACATATATCTGTAGATAAGGGTGTTGGCTTACATGTTGGCTTGTTGCATGGTTCAGATACAAATGTACTCTCGGACTGCATCTCTAAACAGCAGTGTAGCCACATTTGGGAGGCAGAAGATGTCCTATGATGCAGGGAATGGAAGATTGGTTCTGCTTTGAAATGGCCTTTCAGTTATAACTTAAGACTTTTGAATCCTTGCTT
Source organism: Coracopsis vasa (assembly GCA_026283785.1). NCBI lineage: Eukaryota > Metazoa > Chordata > Aves > Psittaciformes > Psittacidae > Coracopsis > Coracopsis vasa. The sequence continues at coordinate 11,924 of JANHGB010047750.1, forward strand.
TGTTTCCTAGAGTTGCAGATTGGTAACAGGTTCCTCCTTGTTGGTGCCAGACATGTGGTGCAGGTAAATGAGGGAAAGGGACTGTCATGCCACAGGCCAGAGTCTGAGGCAGCTTTGGCAGGGTTTTGCTACTGCATGACTGGAGTTGTCATTTACAGGTGATAATCTTCAAAACAACAATAGTCTGGGCCATACATAAAGTGAACTTTCCGTCTCTGTGCTTGAAAGCTGTTTGGTCTTTTCCTAATGTACAGTTCAACTGATCTAACTGCTGACAGGTCTGTATGTTAGGTTTGGATTGCCCCTGCTTGGCCAAGACAGTGCTGGGGAGGTGTCAAAGGGAATGTTAAATTTTCCTGCTAGATCTGCTGATACAGAAAGCAGAAATGTGCTGTCTGAAACAGTCCTCCTTTTGCTTCACATCTTGAATGGTGGGTGGGTGGCTGTCACTAGAATGCATGCAGTCTGTTTAGAGAGGTCTCAGCAATATCAGCTTTTTCTGCACAGAATATTTGAGTAAAGGTTTTAGTGTTGTAGACTTTTTTTTGGGGGTGGGATGTTTGTGGTTTTTATCCTCATGCTTCTTAGTCTGCTTTTAGATTATATTGTCCTTTTAATACCAGGGGCATATTTTGTAAGCTCAGTTAAGGCCTAGTGAACAGTTATTCTGACTGTTCTTTTACAGACTATGTGGGGGTTTTATTCCTGCTGTGGTACTCACTCATTCATTTGGAGCCTGGCTGGAGGTTTAGGTATTTGATTTTGCTGAAAATTATGTCAGCAATCTGAGCCTATTATAAGATTTACTTGCACTGTAGTTGTGCTGTAATGACAGCTAGAAAGTATCCCTATGAACTGAAGGCTTGCAGTGTGTAAAAAGAGGAGCTTCTAAGCTCTTATAAAATAATCGAGATATGTAAATAGCTTATTCCTGGTTTTACTATATGGTAGTATTAAGGGAAAAACTTAGAGGGGTATCTTTCATAGGAGAGCTGTCTAATTTTATGAACCAGTTAACTGAATAACCACATCTTCAAAACAAGAAGAGTTGTGGGAGCGTCTCGTATTTCTGTAGAAATTCTGAGCTCAGCGAAAAAAAAACCCAAAGCAACCCAAAAGTGTGGAATTTCCTTATACTAGAGGTGGGGTAGTTTAATAGGGTTTTTGTTCCCAGGCATTTTCAGTTTGGAAAAAAAAAATACAAGCACAATTTTTAAATGTTTATTAAAAAAACCCAAAACAACAGTCCACTGTTCTCTGATCCTGTGGATGTGCTTGAATCACATACCTGTGAAATGGTGTACTTGAGAGCAGCATCTACTTGATCACACTTGCTTTGTTGCTGCTATATTAAATATATGGCAGTATAGCCTTAATTACCTTTCAGTTTCTTATGTCTCCTAATGAATGTTTCTAATTTTGGCGTACAAACAACGCAGCATGGATCTGCCTTAGAACTCCTGAGCTTATAACTTGGCAAATTTCTCTCATTTTTCTAGAATTATTTTCTTACCATTTTTGATAAAATGAGAGGCTGAGGCTTTGATCTCTATTGTCTGTGAAATAAGTTAATGAGAGAAGAGATTTCCACACAGGTTCTGTATGTTTTAACTCTGCTGTAATTGTTGGTGTAACAGTAGTTTCACCATTTATACCTATTTGACAGGAGACATTTTTGGTGTATCAGTCACCCAAGCTGATAAAAATACCATTGTATATCATTCATTTTCCTTCTGGTGTATGAAGGTATGACTGATTTGTTTCTGGGAAAGTATTCCAAGAAGCTTCAGACTTGACAGACTCCTTCATAAAAACTTGTGTTACTCCATGTTCATTTTCTGGTTCTAAGAACACAGCTGGTAGTAGTTGGGAAATGTATAGGTTGTTCTGGAGTAAAAGCTCAAATCTTTCTGAAGGCATTCTCAGATGAAATTTTTGGTTCAAGATTTCCTTCTCTGTCCTGGTCCTGAAGACATCCAGCCTGTTTGAGTCCCATACTGGCATTACTGTCTTCAAAACTGCAGCTTCAGGGCCACAGCTAATCTCTGCAGTATTTGTCATCCGTGTCTTCATTCTGTTTCCTCTGGCTTAACTTCCATTTTTGAGATTGAGAAACCAGAACTGCATTGAGTATTTAAAATGCTGTTATATCATGGACTATACATTAACAAAATACTGTCCTCTTTTTTTTTATTTGTTCCTTTCTTAGTGTGCTCTACTTAGCTATTGAACTGTGGTTTCCAAAGAGTTATCTATTACAACCCAGATCTTTAGCTGCTGAGTGGTGACAATCTGCATGTAAAGTTCGAGATTTTATTTTCCAACATGCATCATTTTGTCTACATTACGTAAATAGAATGGTGGATGACGTTAATTCTGTCCATGAGGAAGGCCCTTCTGCAGCTATTGAACTTACAACTTAGTTAAGCAAATATTGAACCAAATAATATTACAATGCTGGGTTGCTTTTTTCAGTAATAACATCCTGACATGCCTCTAAAAGTGGAAGACTAAACATGGAATGTGTGTTATCTGGTGTTGCATGAAATAGTAATCTTTAAACCAGTAGGAGAATTAATGCTCCTTTTTAAAATGTTACTATAAAATGACCTAATAAAGGTAGTCCAGATACATTTAGGTGATGTATGTCCTCCTTTTCTATTATGCCTAAACCAAATGAAAATTCCAGTACAGGTACAGTGTACCTTTATGATGTGAAATACAAAATAAGCTTAACTGTAACCATTGAAGATTTTCAAAACTAAAATAACATCAACTTCTCCAAGATGGTAATTTATCACAGCCCAGTTTTGTACAATAGTCAGTCCTTCACGTATCTTGAGTATGGAGTTCAGTGTTTCAGCCACTAGTCCCTGATGAAAGGAAAACTTGAAAGTTTAGTGCTCTAACAAGGATACAACTCCTGCTCAAGTAGAAGTATAATTCAAATAGCTGAATATTGGGAAGGCATGTTGGAAAAACATTGTTTTGTACTTGTTCATAACTGGTCACTGTTCAGCAGGACCACGTGAGCTTTTTTTCTGTACCATTTGCTGTTAAGAATTTTCTTAAATTCTAACTTTGTTTTTGGAGCCAGTCTGTTTCTTGCTTCCACTACTTCACGATCCATGGTACTTCCTTTATAATTGTGGGGATCTTACACCTTTTAAGCTGTTTTGCAAATCTGTAAGCAAAGACTAATGAAACTGTCTATAGCTTGAGGAGCTGGGAGGTTAATGTCTTCAGTGCGTCTCCTAACTGTTGTAATCCAGATTCTGTGGAAAAAATATTTTTTGCATTGGGAAATGCAAGAACCTGTAAATTGCTTCTGTCAAGTACACTGGTATCTGCATGTGTGATCTTGATAATTAAGATGCACTCCATTTAGAAATACAAAGTAAAAATCTTACCTATGTGTCAGGGCTTGCATGTTAGTATAGTAGAAGATAAGTAACATACTAATTTAAAAATTGTGACACATCGGTGGGTTAAATGGTGTGCTAAGGAAATGAAATTTCAACAGGATTCTTTGGTTAGGGATATATTAAACTGACTTTAGCATAATTTGATTGCTTGTTGAAATGCGTGCAAATATGTAACCAACAGTCTTTGTTTAATACTTAATTGAAAAATTTTTTTAGCACATTAGGTAGAATCATCAAAGTGACCCAAGAAGTGATTGACTACAGGGCCTGGATTAAAAAGAAGTGGGGGAGCAAAATTAATTTATCACCTGAACTTGGTAGGTATAGCAGGAGTCTTTGAAACCAACATAAATTTTTTTCTTGAATTTGATGTAATTCAAAGTACTCGTGCCTTGAAATTAATCACTTTCAAAAATGCAGGAAAAAGTAAAAGGAATTTGTAACTTTCTAACCCAAGACTAGTTTTCTCTGAGCCTGTTTTTCAGTTAGCTTGTTAAATCGCAACTCGTAGACTTTGAGGCCCATGTGTTTGTATTCTGTGCTCTGAAATGATACTTATGTTTTCTGTTAACAGATAATAGGTTGAAAATAAGAGACCAGATAGCTCCGTGCAATGGAGAACAGCAACAAAACAGAGACTCAGAACCATCCTACAACCAGCGCTTGGCTTTGTCATTGGCTAGTACACAACAGTTATCTTCGGGCTCATCTGCCTCTTCTGTATCATCACTCTCCGGCAGTGACATTGTAAGCTTTTCCTTTTAATGCGTTAAACTCACAAGAAGCAGAGTTTATCATTCTCTTCAAAGCCTTTACTGGTACAACAGCAATTAATGTGATACTATCCCTAAGCTTCTACAGCAAATTAATACCTTCCCCTGCTCAGAGCAATTACTGAAATAAAATATTTTTTTCAGTTAATTAAACAGGTCTTAATTCCATACTAAATCTTTGGTACTCTTTGTGGTAGTAGTTAGATGTAACAGAAATATAAACCCCCAAGTTAACACTAGCTAATTAAGTAGAAGAGTAAAGAATACATCTTCATAAATCTTCGCATCAGACAAAATCTCCAGTTGTCAGATTCTGGTCCTTTTTCCCCACACACCAAATGGAGCATGAACATCATATCATGCTGAATAATATTACTTACTATATTCAGGCAAGGAGTCAGTTCATGTTTTAATAGTAATGGGGCCTTCATATGTGAAGTCTTGCTATCAGCTTTCTTGTTTGAAAGTAATTGCTGGGGTTGAGCAGCCTGTAGTCTCTCCAGGTATGTGCCCAGAATCTTAAGATTCTGTAAGGTGTTTTTGTTTCAGTATGGAGTAAAATCAACACAGAATTGGACAGTGCAGATTATAAAGCACAAAATGGCATTGCATGGCATGAGGTGCTCATTATAGATCTACTGAAGAGGTATTAACTGGAACAAGATGTAATGTTCGGTTAATTACAATAGTGAATAACTGGATAATGCCAAGAGAGGTCCAAGTACCTGTTTCTTGACTGATTTCAAAAACTAGTCTAATATGGAAGTAAAGGTTGGGAATTGTGTTCAGTAAAAATTTAATAACCTTTGAGGGAGAAGTGCCTTCTTTATATGTTCTGGTTGCTTTCTGCGGTGCATTTACACTACTGAATTTTCTGTGTTGAATTGTCTTTTCACTCGTCTAGTGAATATGGTAAATGTTTTAGTTGCACCATGTGGCTAATGGAAAAAGAGCAGCATGATGCTTGCTTGCCAGTGATACTTCTAGCCATGCTTCTGGTTTGAATATGTCAGTGCAAAAGATTTTGCTGTAATAAGTTTTAGGGGAAAATGCAAATATTTCCCTAGTATTTTGCACTCCCAGCATAACAGGTAGTGAGTGATTGTAACCTCCTATTAGTCCTTTTTTGCCTGATGTTGAAGATGAAACTTTATTGCCTGATGCCAGAGAAATTAGCAAAAGGTGAAAGAGAAGCTCTCAACAAGAAAGACCTACAGTCAGTTTGGGCATCCACAATGTAAATGGAAATGCTACCCTTTCTAACAAAATAAAAAGCCTTATGCCTATGTGCTTGTGACAGACCACAGTTTAAGCCCTGGTCTTTTATTGTATTATGTCCTTACTAGACTGCCAGCATGTTATCTTAATTTGGAATGGCAGGTTTCTGATAAATAACTGATAAGTGGAACTTGGATATGTGAAGGTGAGCAAGTTCCGGTTGAACAGTCTTGAGCTGCAACTAATTCAGGAAGAGAAGCCTATTGTGCCAGAGTCGAAGAGCCTGTCTGTGGCATGATCTAGCACAGTATTGTGCCCAGGTTCCAGCAAAGGAATATTCAGCATGTGTGACAACTGAGATTTATGCCAAAACTTCTGGTGCACTCCAAATAGGTATGAATTGGTGAACTTTGGTACCAGCTTCAGAACAAGGGAGTATGAATATGGTGCATCTCGTCACTGTAGAGCTATAGGTAGTGTTAGATCTGCTCTTGTGAAAGGATTGTTCTTCAGGAATGATTCTGTATTCATTTAATCTTCTGCACTTCTCTGACACTGGAGACTGAAAGCAAGGTACAGATTATAAAGAAAATGCAGTAGGCAGGGAGATCCTAGATGGACAGTTTGATCTTTTCCCATTAATTAAGGTATTATTTTAATGGCAAAATATTCATCCCTATGGTGTAGTGACATAATTTTTTTTTTACCTTAAGCACAAGATCTGCATCCAGACACTGTTTCTGGAGATGCATTTTGAGTGACTGCAGAGTTATCTTTTGCTGTGTATCACCTACAAGATCCTAGCTGTCAAATTAGAGACTTGATAGTGGGTTTGCTTTTCAATTTACTGCTAAAATTTCACTGGTAATAGTAATCAGATGCATCTTGACCTTTGAGATCTGCCTGCCAGTATAATTGAAGTGAACTCATATGCTGAGGAAGAGGAAATAGGCTTGGCAACTTGTGACTTTATTTGGTCCTATTGCCCCTCCCTGAACTCCAGCTTCTACTGAGGTTCAAGTATTCCAGCTGTCCACTCTAGCACAGAGGTAACTATACTCTGAAGTCATTGCATCACTGTACACTGGCTGTAAATTTGGAGGCCTTGCATATACTTGTCAAAATGTCCTGGAAGCAATATTAACAGTATATGTTAAGCATGCAAGCATTATCAAAGCTCATAGAGATCCTAGAATTCTTACAAAACCCTATAGTTTAATAGTTGCTCATAACAGTGGTCAATTTAGTTGGGTATAATACAGCATTCTGTATGGTTTTTAAACATTTGTTTCCTTGAAGGTCTGGCAGCATTACAGATTTTGTCTTATTCTGTAAGTATGGCTCAGCAGCTGAATAGGCAACGCTCATGGTGTCTTGGACGTACGGACACTTCAGAGATAGCAATGGTTATACATTTATTCAAGGAGCAGGTGTCAGAATAGAGCAGTGAAAAGGAGCAGGGTTTTTTGGAGACTGGGTTGCCGTAAACCAGATCTAATATTTAGAAGTCACCCTGTTGACTTTTGTACATACTCAGAATGTAAGAGCTTGAAGTTGCTATCCTGAGTTCTTTGCATTCCTGCTACTGCTTTCCTTCCTTTGGAGACCATACTGATAGAGACCATACTTTTGAAGATGAGGACTTGTGTATCACTGAGGAACAAGAGAGCTGCCTCCTTCGAGGACAGCCTTCTCTTTCTCCATATATTTTATATGTGTACATTTTTCCTGAGTACACCGCCTCAAGTTCAGGAGGACAATTGCTTTCATCTCTGCATATCCAGGACTAGCTTGCAGGGGAACACATTTCTGGGCCACTACTGGCACAGCTCAAAATGAAGAGCTTGATCTGAGACTAAATCATAACTCCTATAATCCATATCCTTTCATGGATTTTCCAAGGCAGCAAAACTATTTACAGAATGGCTTTTGCTATCACTATCTGGCTGATGAAATTCTAGTTGTGTTGTTTTTCATAAGTGTCCTAGCAAACTGTGAAATCTTAGCCACAAAAGAAAGCTTTCATAAGGGCTAATAAATTTTGGATCAAACCCTGTGTAGGAGAGAAATCTGTCTCCTGGTATCACTATTACTATTAGTGAGATAGCTGTTCAGTTTATGGGTTTGTCTTACTGTACATAATACAGAGCTCTGACTCTCTCACTGATACTTCTGAGGAGGTTCCTTGCAAAATACTAAAGTTTCCACCGTGTTACCTCAGCTCTGTGAAGAATATAAGTATTAATGATCAGGGGCAAACTGAGGAACACATGGAAATAAGCCTATGGATGCAAGGAATCCAATTATCAGGATGTATTCGACTGTATGTACATTTCTCTGGATTCTGTTAATTATCAAACTGATCTATGCGGTAAGTCTTTTCTGAATGAAGTATTCTGCTGTGCAGGTATTTAAGATACCATATGCTGCCTGACAAAAAGGTGCAGTATGTGTTCTTCACTTACTCACGCAAGCAGGTAAGTTGCAAAATACTACAAACTGTTGCAAACTGTTCCACAATAGAAAATAAGCCTCTGGCATTAGGAAATCTCACTTTAACCTTCATCAAACTAAGTGATTATTATTTAATCTGAAACAAGAATAAATAAGCTATGTTTGACCCCAGCTCTCTGCTTGTTCTGGCTAGTTGCAGATGTTAGTCTGAGAACCTAAACAGTGACCAAATTCCTATTGAAGATGCCTTTTTTTATTTCCTGAGTGCTCTTTTGTTCTGGACTTGCACTCTGTAACTAATGACCTGGATTTCTTCTTGCTTAAGCGTTGTGGAAAGCTGTTTTTAATTAGCTCAGATGTCCTGGGTTAGTGCTGGAGAATGTCTGCTGCCTGATAAACAGTCTCTGCCAAGTAAAAATAATCCTAGGTATGTTTTTGCAGTCTCATTTTTGTCTGGTATAGTTCCTGGTGCTAAGTATGCTCTGCAGTTTTGATGATGTTATGCCAAGTAAAGCATAGCATTTTATGTGACAGGGGTATCTGCATATCAGTAACGGACGTAATGGCTTGTAGGAAAGTTTTAAAGTTCTTTTCTGCTACCTAACAGATACATAATCTCTTATACAGTCCAGCACAGAATCTCAAAGTTGTCTGTTAGAAGTTTGGATCTAAGAAATTTCATGCACCTTATCTCAGTGTTTCAGGTGATAATGTTCTTTGGGCTTCTAAGACAAGATTAGTTTGTGAAGAATTCTGACTTCTCAAGACCATGCAGTCATGTCAAGGTAGTTGAAGTTTCAGTGAACAAAGTACCGATGTAACCTAGTTTGGGGGAGAACACAATTTAACTTCTTAACATTTACAGTATGTTCTTTCCAGCTGTTCCTGAAATCTTAGCTGTAGCCACTGCTGTTCAGGCTTTATAACAACCTTCCATCAGAATGTCAGTGCTTCATCTGCCCACTGTTCTGCTCCCATCAGCTAGGGGATAGGCCGAGCAGTACCTTAAGTGTTTCGTGGAACGTGTCTTTGTACTGTCTTCAAGTATTTTACATACTCAGTACTTTGATCAGATGCTTACATGTGAGAGTAGTATATAAATATGACTGATTAGTAGTCATTATTCCTATCATTCTGCTGAATGCTTACAAGATCCACACTGACTTTAAAACTGTTACTTGCTCTGTAGTAGTTGTGGCTTAGTACTTGAACTCAAAATGCTTAATAAAGTTATCACCATCTCCACTTCCTTCCTAATAGTCAAAGACTGTGAATTTCAGCTTATTAGCAGGAACTGTTGTACTTCCCTATTCACCGTTAGAGGTGAGAGTATGTAACATATCTTGTTCTAATAAACATTAAGCTTTTTAAAGCAATTAAATTTGCAGGTGTAAGGCATGTGCTTATCTGCAGTAGAGGGACAGACACTTCAGGGTAGTTACTGTAACAGCTCTTCCTGTAGCCTTGTTAAATCTGTCTTGATGACTGATTAATATGTATGGTTCCGGTTGAAATTGTGTGTGGAGGGAGAGGGAGAAGGGGAGTGGCCTGAAGTTGTCCAAGAACAAGAGCTACAAAGATTTTCCTTCTTTCTACATGCCTGAATATTCACATGTCCTAACCAAAGTAACAGTTCAAATATATGTATAGATGATCATCTTTTTGTACAAGAGTGCAGATTTTACTCCTTTTTCCTCCCCCATCCCCCATCCTGAGCAAATAGAGGTAAGTGCTCTAAAAAGTAGGCCTCATAATGTTTAGTTTTTAAAAAAAGATAAAAGTGCTGACTTACAGCCAGCTTGTCTCCAGATAAAGCAGTGGGCAACAACCCCTGAGCATGCAAACACAGACAACCTGACGATTCCAGGGAAAAGCATTTGGTTGACATTTGATTTAGGGAATTTAAGAGTTTAAGCCCCAAATCATTTAAAAACTTTTCCTGTTCTTGCTGTGCAGATTACTAACAGTTTCTGTAGACCAGAGGAGAGCAAATTTTTCCAGTGCTGCTTTTGCCTGTTTTCCTCTTTCACCATATAGTTTTGTATTTGTGTTTTTAACCCGTATCTCTGACCATGTGCTGTTTTACACTGTCTCATACTCTCTTTCAGTTCTTCTGTCTCAGTTGCTAGAGCAGTCTTTTATCTGAACCCACTGGAAGTAAATTTATGCAGAGCTGCAGGAGGAACAATTTTGAATACAAAATTATAAAGTAATGTTGTTAAGTTATTCTAAGCAGCAAAGGGTAAAGATCAAATGTGTAAATCGGCAAATAAAATTGGGTTTTACTGCTATGGTGCTAGAGAGAAGCACACAATTTTGTAAGTCAAGCTCACACTATTTTCTTATGCCAAAGGCTAGTCGTATTCTGACATACATTACCATTCCCTACCCTGAAAGAATAACCAAATAACCCCCCCCAAAACCAAACTTAAGCCATTTTAGGATGGAATAAAAACCTAAATTCAGTATTTCTGTTCTAATATGGTATATGTTCAGCTTGCGTTATGAGTCCTATAATTGCTTAACTTGAAAAACACTAAGTTAAATTATTACTGTATTGTTAACAATACAGACCAATTGAAAGCCTGTGAAATTTAAGTATTAGTGGTAACAAAGGAAGTTTGAAATTACATATTTCTGGGACCTTTATTTAAGATGGCTTGTCTGAAATGCAGTGAATAATGATAAAACATGGAATAAGCCCACAGTCAGACCTGGAGGGATATGATGTGGTGATGTTAAAGGTGTGCTGTGCTTATATTTAATTTTGGTAGATACTAATTAGATTACACTTCAGTTGTCTTTCTGTTAAAACAAGCATTAATGCTTTTGAAGGCTGCATATTTTTCAGTTTGCTTGTGTTTACTATATCTCTTCTTTCACTTTTCCCCTCCTGTAGGCACAATGACCACAATATTTTCTTTTTGTAATGAAGTTGACTGAAAGCCAGAAAAAACGGCCAATTGCTCTTTTTCCTTTTTTTTTTTTTTGTTTTGTTTTTTACTTGAGACTGTTTTGTATTGTTTATAGGCCAGTAAATGGAAATGGTGCAACTGATTGATGTAAGAATTGATGCAAATTCTCTATCCCATGACTGCCTATAACAAGTAGAAATTTTGTTCATCTCAGTTCAACTTTATTTACAGCATAGTTAAAGTTATGGCTCCACCCACCAAAAGGGGAAATGGCACAAGCTGATGTGGAAGAAATGAGTTGGGGGGGTTGTGTATAATCCGTGAAATCACCTTGGAAGTAGAGTTAAGTATGCTGGGGCTAAAACCATTCAAGTAAGAGCATTCATTGAAGTTCTCTTCCTATATGTGGCCCTAAACTATGAAATGCCTGAAGTTTTCTGGCGTCACTCTGTGTTCCAAGGAATGTGCGTTTACACTTTTTCTAAGCCAGTCCAGTAGTTTGATGCTCTTGCTAGGGATGTTTCTGTTCACTGGCTGCTCCTGCTTTTCTGCACTGGTGTTCACGTAATGCTGTGGCGAACTGATTCGGAAGGTGAAGCTAGTAACAAGGTGATTACTGTTTCTGTGGTTCACCTCTATGAGTTGGCTTATATGTATGTCAAATGCTAGTTCAGATATAAAGGAGAAGACCAGAATAGGAAAAGAGGCAAAAGGACTAAGACTGGCAGCAGTTACCTGTTAAATCACTTTAATTGTGAGAAAGGAGAGGAACACATGAAAAAAATCTACATAGTGTAAAGCATTAGCTGTAAGCACCATTTATCTCACTATTTTCAGTTCTTTTCTTTCAAAGATGGAACAGTTTTTACTGAAATGGTCATTGTTCTCTCACAGCTTCCAGCTCTTGGCCGTTGTGGGAAAGGGAAAAAAATGTTTAGTAGGAGAAGTTTGGAGAATGGAAACATTAAGAACCTGTTTGCCAAAACCTCTGTACTTCATTCTTGGGGGGATGGGGAGTGGGGTGTAAAACTCAAATCTGTCACATTAGGAGGAAGAGTGCATTCTGTTGTTTAAGTTTTGATTTCTAAATACTGACTCCTAGGATAGTTAGACTCTTACCACTGTGCCAGAAGTTGGCAGACTGGGACCATGAATTAATCTCCAGCTTTTAAAAAGAAATTGGCTTGGAAATGGAAAGCTCAAAATGGTATCTATTACTCAGTTGAAACTTCTCAGCTCACTACATGATGAGGCAAAGCAGAAGGCACCACTTTTTCATGCATACAGAATCATGGAAAGAAAGCTTATAGCTGAGTGCACGTGAAACTTATGGAAACTGGACTATTGTCTTGAGGAATTAATGTACCAGTACAGTTTGTCATGTATCTTAAGCCTGGAGTTATTAATGGAGTTGAAATAAGATGTTATAGCCAGACCTAATTAATAAGATGCTCCTGGTGAGTATTCTCTTGCTGATGAGGTTCTGGAACTTTTTATAACGGGAGATGCATTTTGCAGAACAGTGAAGGATCTTTTTTTTAGTTCTCTTCCAATGTCAGGAAGAGAAGTTTGGATTGTAAGATTGCTTCAGCTCTTTCATATGACTGCAGTATTTCACTATTTCTGTCTAGACAGGAGGCTAGAGAATCCCATTTCTCAAGCAAAATTTGCAATTAAATGAGAGTTCATCAGTAGCATTTGAGTTTCAAGGTGTCTTCTATAATTTGTCATCTTTCTAATATTAAGGTAAATTAAAGACTTGACTCTTCAATAATCAAGGCTATGAATAGTAGAAATCTGCCTTCCAGGTACGAAGTTCTTACTCAGGAAGTTGAAACTGACTTAAAGAGTATGTTTTAAAGTGGAACCTTCCCAGTAGGAGAAACCTGTATCTGGCAGGTACCTGAACCTGTACCTGAAATTCCCATGTTTAAGTTTAAACCCATTACTCCTTGTCCTATTGCTACAGTCCCTGATGACGAGTCCCTCTCTGGTATTTTTGTAGGCCCCTTTTTCTCCAGAAGCACCTCTAGACAATATTTTCCTTGCAGGATGAGGGATTCTATGGTTGGCATCCATAGTAATAATATTCAAGACATCCGGAACTTACCTTGGCTCTTAGTGCAGTCCTTGTAGCTTTTATCCTTAGATTATTTGCTAAAATCAGTTGAGGGATCTTACCCCTTTATTTTACATTCATATTTTTACAATGTAAAAAGTGTAAACAATGTAAAAAAGGGCTCTGTAACCCTTGCCCTAGTAAGGATTAGGTCTTTTGTCTTCCAGACATGGATCTAATGTGTCAGCATTATTACCTGTATGCATTTACTTACCTGAAGATTTTCTGAGCTTCTGTAATGCTTCAGGTTTATACATCACACTTCAGAATCCTGTCCAGAAGACCAAGACTTAATCCCTCAGTGTAGGCAATGCTTGTAGAAAATCACTTTTGTTCAAATTGAGCTCTATTTTCTGATCACTGAGGTTAACCTTTTGAGTAAGAAACGTAATGCTCTTCCTCACGAAAGAATTTTGATGCTGCTAAATCATTATATCAGCTCCATACAGCAATCCAGCAGAGATACAGTCTGCTTGTATGAGACATGTATCAGTAAATAACATTGAGGCAGAAGAACATACTCATTACAAAATTTAAATAAAGCAACACAAGCTTCCTTGTGCTGAAATTTATCTAATCTCAGTTAAACCATATGACTCCCTTTCCTCTTCCATCTGCTGCTGCTTCCATATGGGAGTTAACTTTTTGTTGCACAAGCCCCTTAGAAATCTTATAAATGGGAAGTGTCCCAAATGGGCTAGGTATGTGACTCTTCGAGTCTAATTGTATCTAAGCAGAAGAGAAAAATAATAGTCTTTAAGTAGAGACTAAAACTATTCTTTGATCAGGTTTGTGAAAGTTCCACTGCAGAAGATAATGAATTGGTTTGGATAGACAAAATTTTCCCTTTTCCTTCTTACCTTCCTGCTCATGGTGACTTGTGAACAGGCTCAGGAGTTGTCTGTTCAAACATGACTACCCCTTCTTTATATTTCATTCCTTTTTTTAATAAGCTTATTAATAATTACATGACCAATGTTTAAAGAAACTTCAGCATAGAAATCCAAGTTCTTGCCCCTGTATCTGACTCTACCATGTAATTAATTAATGTATCAGATTAATCTTGGTGGAGGCCATAGCCTGTTCCTGTGGCTAATATCATAGGATTGAGCAGATGAGAAAAAAGCCATCTCACCCAGGCAGTTGACTTTGCATGTGTATACAGCTAAGCTTAATTTTTTGATCAGTGCTTCAGCATATAGTTGCCCGAATGTAAACATGTTTATTAAATGGTAAACATCTGATTTCATAAATAAGACTTAAATTTCTGCATGGATTCTTGATACCAGTATATGATAGGCCTGTAGTGAATTCGTGATGCAAATACCTGAAGCAGCTTCACAAAGGTGTACTGTAACTTTTACCAGTAGCTGGCCTAGTAGGAGAGCAGCTCTATTCTTTCTAGAGCTTACTTTTAAGTAAGCACAGCTTTATATGGACCAATAAAGGAGTGATTGTTCTAATAGCTGACAGTTTCATTAAAGACTGTTTTTACTGTGAGTGCTCACTTCAGCTGTGAAGTGAAAACTACTTGCTTTCTAATAGCTTGTTGTTTAGGCTGCTTGATACCCACAACTGTCAGTCTATCTTAAATGATCTTCTTTGCCCAAGAAAAGCTCTAAAATATTTCTTGTTTCTGTTCTTGAAAATATTTTCCTAGACAGGTTATTCTCTAACTGAAGAATCTAATTTAGAAACCAAGGCCATATGAGGTCAAGTAGTAATGCTGGAGGTCTATTTAAATTTTGTTTGGTTTAAGTGAAGTGTCTTTGCTTCCAAGCAATTAGTCTTTAAAGAAAGAACAATAGAATATTTCAGTAATTACTTTAACAGTAAAGATCCTTGATGATCCAAGTAATGTATTTTAATATAACTCCTAAACTACAAATTGGCCCCATCTTTTGCTATACTTAGAGCCAGATGGCTGGGAATGGAAAAACACTAGTGGTTTGGGATAAAGAATATTTTTTTTTCCCATTATTTTCAAGTTCAGAATAATTTGGCGTTAAGGGTGAAGTAAAAAGCAGCAGTGGAATCCAGGGAAAGCTACTTATTTGTTGCTGTTGTATTATGGCTGAAAAATAAGTCATACAGGATCTATGTTCAGAGTTGTTTCACAAGACTGTAGCTTGCTTTTCAACTTTCTCAACTTGCAAAATAATTGATCATTTAAGAATTGAAGCAGTCAGTTGGGTGGTCTCAGACTTCAGTGATTCATATAAAAACTTGCATTTGTGCTTGCCTCCTTGGCTGTTGTCTGCTAAGTGCTCCAGGCACACAGTATTTTAACATCACCAGTATGGTGGCTTGTGATGCATCTGTAACTGCTGTTGGTCAGGTTGGAAAGAAGGAGGAACAGTAATCAGTAATACCAGTTCCATTAAAGTATCTTTTTCTGTAATCCTGCATCCATCTTGCTTCCTCTGAAGAATTATCTCTGAGATATCCAGTGGAGAGTGAGGGGAGCAGAACTCTTAACTGACAGTGAAGTGGGTGACTGGTGCACGTATACTAGTCTTGACTGGCAGACCATCTCCTTGTTTCTTGGTAGGTGGAGCCCTAACTTTGCTGTTGCTGGGTAGGATGGGAGAAGACTATAACTATTACAGTGAGTAACTTTGCTGTACAGATATGTACAATCCAGAACACTCTTCAGAGGACTGATTCTGTCATGACTCCTAAAATTCTAGCCCTTGTATCACTAACAGTGTTGCTGTTCTTGTTCTGTTTTTTTTGTTTTGTTTTTTTTTTTTTTTTTCCCAACCTTAGTTTTCCCATCCTTTAATTCAAATTTGGTAGAGATGTAACTTTCACTTTAGATTGCACTAAATGGAACTGATCTGTGACTGCCATAGCCTGTTGACGTCTCCTTGATGCAGGTTCAATTAAACTTTTGATAGAAGTATAAAATAAACATAGTGCTGGCTTGTATTTTGTTTTTACCATTGGAAAAAAACAATTAAATTTTACAGTATTCACATGAGTTGATATTTGGGTGCATTTTCATATGCATAGCCTGTATATACTGTGCTTTCTGTAAAGTTGCTTTTCTTTTCCCCTTTTTCTCTGCCAAAAGGATTCTGATACACCACCTTGCACAGCTCCTAATGTTTACCAGTTCAGTCTGCAAGCACCGACTCAGCTTATGGCCAGTTTACCACCCGCATTGCCTATGCCAAGTGGTAAACCCCAATCTGCGCCTACGAGAACCTTGATAATGGCCGCCAGTAATCAGGTATGAGCCAACTAAATGGAGCAACTTTGTCATGAGAAAGCAATCAAATCAGAAGTGTAGATCGTTTGCACTGTGCTGTCAGTTTAAAAGCCTCTGAAGATAACCTTCATACATAGCATGTGCCAAACTTCATGTAATCATAAAAGTACTTATCTGTCATGTCGGAAGTGTGGGGAGAAGAACGGGTGGGAAGGGGTTCAGTGTTTGAGATGCATCTCTGAATATAGTAGCCTTCCCTGACACCTAGGAGTAAGTTGAAGATAGTGTCAGATATCTGACTCCTTAAGTTGTATTTCAGACTCCTAAGCAGTGGGTTGATTATCTGCAGATCTCTAGGCTATTTAACTTCGTGTTCTTGAAACAGAAACTTCATGTAGGTGCTGTATCTGTAAGCTAGTTTTTGAAGTATCTGAAGTAATAGTACTGACCTGTCCAGGCTTGTCTAGTTGTCTTGATTTTGAATTATTAGAATAGATCTGACTATACTTTTAACTTTCTGTAATACATTTTAAAGACAGAAAATCAATTATGGGCATGTGAACAAGAATTTTTACCAAAATATTAAATATATGCTTAAATGTGCTGGGAGGTGAATGTACAGGGAAACTGTATGTCACTCAACTAGCCTGAAGTGTTTTAGCTAATGTATCCATTGTAGTAGAAGGGGAAGAAAAATTCTGTTTTCTTAATAGCCTCAGTACCTCTATCTGTAGGAAAACATTCCCTCAATATTAATTATTAAAATGATTAGTCAAAACAGCTGCCTTACATAAGCTTTAGTGCAGGTTGTGGGTTGTAGGTTGCATATGGTAACAAAATAATGAGCTGGTTTCTTTGAAACCTAGTTTTGGTCAGGTTCTTTTTTCCTTTTTCTCTCAGTCCTTGGGAATCTAGGCCCAGGATATTTTCAACCTAATGACCTTGTCCTTTTTAATTTTATTTGGGGTTTTGAGTCTCCAAGGCTGGAGATTCCCCAAGTGCTCTGGTCAACTTGTTCTAGTAAAAACTTTCTTAAATTTAAATGGCATTCTCTGCATTAAGCTTATACCCATTGCTTCTTGTTCTTTTAGAGGGAGAAGAGTCTGGCTCCATCTTCTTTACACTGTCTCATTAGACCCATCAATAAGATCCTTCCCAAGCTCCCTCTTTTTGAGATAAAATAGACCTAGCCTGTGTCATTATTTCCTTATATCACAAATGTTTTGGACCTTACTTATCTTCATGGATCTTCATTGGACTCACGCCCATATGCCCATTTCTCTTTGTTACTGGGGAGCCCAGACCTTCGCCCAGCACTCTGTATGGGGCCTCACCAGTGCTGAGCTGAGGGGAAATGATCACTTCCCTTCACCCGTTAGAGATACTCTTCCTAATATAGCTCAGGATGTTGCTGTTCTTCCTTGATGCTGGAGCATGTTACTGTTTGATGTTCAGCTTGTCCACTGAGAATCCCTGGTGATTTATGCCAAGCTGCCTCCCAGCTGATCAGTGCCCAGTCTGTACTGGTGAGATTATTCCTTCCCAAGGGCAGAGTTTAGCATCTTCCTTTTTCAAACTTCATGAGGTTCCTGCAAGCCTATGTCTCCAGCCTCATGAGATTCCTCTTTCTGGCAGCAAAACTGTCTTATGTATCAACTACTCCTTCCAATTTTGTATCTGCAGCCATGCCAAGGGTCACCTCTCCTATAATCCAGGTTATTAATGAAGATGTTAACTAGTATGACCCTAGTATCAGCTCCCTAGCTGCTGACCTAATGCTCAACTTTGTGCTGCTGATCAAAATATTTCAAGCCTGGCATGTAGGGGAGTACTTTTAATTCAGCTCGTGAATTTGACATGTATGTCTAGATATCGTCACTGCCACTTATTACAGAACAAAAAAAACCCCAAACAACCCTAAATCTGTGCTTGAAAGGTTGAATCTCTTAGATGAATATTGAATAAATGTTATCTGGATTTTATGTTATTATTTTATGTTATGTTATTTTCAGTGTTCAGTAATATCACCATTGAGTTAGGGGCATATTATAACTTGATGCCCAAATTCTTTTTAGTACACAAGTGCTTGTTTTAGGTACTTCACTGAAATGTTTTTCACTCTCTATCCTTTAGATGAGGATACTTTCCCTTTGTATTCCACTATTTCCTTGCAGGCAGGTTAACATAAAAGGGGCACCATCTTTGATAGCTGTTACCACATGTTCTTTCCAGTTACCTCTGCAATCCTCAGTTATCTGCTATGCCCCATTTGTATATTGAGGTATGCCCTTTGTTTTAATTTTCTTAAGTGATGACACAGATTCTTGCCTACTCTTCTCCCCTTTACCTGTCCTCCCGTACCTAGGCAAAACCAGCTTGCCTGCACAGGAAATGTTTTCTATTAGTGAGAACCTAATAGAGCAGTATAGTGCTTTTTAGTGTCTGCAATTGAGTATTCACATGCTAGTGTACAGTCTGAAACTTTGTAAGTTTGCTTTAAATAAAACTGTAGAGCTAATTTAAGTTAAATTTCATCTAAAATACAAACCTAGTATAGCTTATTCTTTCCCTTCACAACTCTTCTTTTTTGAAGAGGTACTGTGGAGCTTAACTTCATCAAAATGACAAAATAAAAAATCCAGTTTTGAGACTTGCAATTGCTGGTACAAAACAAGCTGGTATCCAGAGTTTTTGCCTTAGTTGTGAAGAGGCAATGTATTGCATGAATTTTGGATCCCTGTTGGAATTTTGAGTCTTGGAAAACAACTGCTTTGTAGAATTTTTTCTGGCTTTCTGTTACTTGGCTGTCCTTTCCAGTACTCGTTAACTGTTTGTGTAGTAGTTCATACAATACATGTTAAAAATCAGGAAATTTTCTGTGACTTCTGTTTGACAAAGATGTGCCTTTGAGATTCATGTTAAATCGTAGGACTTTGTTGCTATCTGCAGTTCCAGATCCAGAAATGGGATGAGGGTTTTTTTGCATTGAATTTACCAAAAGCCTATGTATTGTGAAGTAGGCATGCTCTTTTTTCATAAGCATTATGACCAAGCCAGAAGTGGGAAATTAAATAATTCTACCCAGAACGCTCTAAATTTCTCCTTTTAATTTGTTACTTTCTGGAGCATGACTGAGCTGGATTAGGTTGATGTGTTTCCTTTTGTAGTTGATTTTGTAGTAATTTAAGACCATCTTAGTTTAACTTTTAACGGGCACATTTTACTAGCTCAGAGGACTCCTATTCTGATAGACTTGAACATGGTCAAGTCTTTTATGTAACAGCAAATGTTCTTTCATATACAAAAGGTCTTTGAAAGGGATTAATTTGTCTGAATGGTCTCTTCAGCCTTTTCCCTGGCAACCTTCTCTGCTCTCAGTTCAGCTTGGAAGCAGTAGCTAGGTGTCCAGTACTACCCCCAGAAGGAGAAGGCGCCAGTGTCAAGAGCACTAACTTTATATTGAACAACTTGCAGCCTTCTGGTAAATTTTATGCCATTAGAGCTTCCTAATACTTTCTTTTTTTTGAAACGGCTTTGGTGTGATTACCAGTTCTGTTTATGTACTGCATAATTAATTGGAGAATTTCCAGGTAGTTCAGGGACTAATTAAGCTCCTGATGTAGGTCTGTGTGCTTTTGAGAATCATCATAATCAGTTTTTCAAGGTAATCATTCTTGTGCTTTGCTGACAAACAGTTTGAAATTTCACTTTGGAGAGCAGAACCATTCATGAAGCAATGCTGCCCACTGGAATAAGCAGAAAACCAGGTATTGGCATGCATGTCCAGATGAATGGAGGGGGCGGAAATTGCTTCGTGACTTCCCACAGGAAAGAAAGGACTACTTTCCTTGTTATTTTGGGATGAAATAGTTCAGTTTATTCATGGATTGCTGGTCACTTACATCACCGATGAAGATTTAAGTGGCATCATTAAGGTGTTTAGGTACTGAAGGTTTTTCAGTCGACCAAATGGCATTTTTCTTATGTTTTTAGAGTGTTCTCAATTAGAGTGGAATACTTTTTCCGTGTCCATGCATTTTCTTAGGCAAAAGAAGGAGGATACTACTACTCTGGAAGCAGTTTTGATTCTAAATTTCAGACTCCTGTCTTTTATGTATGATAGAACATTTGTTTTTGATTTAATGCATGCAGACTTAGGAGAAGATGATATTTTATTTCCTTTCCTAAAGAGCAGAGAGAAGAAAAAACTTTCTGTGTTTCAGAGGTTGTTCAGCTGAAAACCATCCTTAAGATATTTTTGATCTTGGATTGTTGTATATTTATATAAACAGTCTTTATATGGTGATATCCTTCTGTGTATAGAAAGTGACTCATCTTGACTAGACCCTAGATAACCTAATCTGCCTTAATTTACAACAGAAGATTGGATTAATCTCCAGAGGTCTGCATATAAACATCCAGCCTAGATGTTTACATGACTGTCTGAAAGTCCTTGGCCACCTTGGTGGTTGCTTCCTGAATGCTTTTTGAGTTGCAGGAAAGACACAAAGTCTAAATAGTAGTTTCTAGGAACATAAATAAACCTATCATAAGTGAAGATTATTTATGGAACTATAGAAGCAATACCTGATTTTTGTTTGCGTAGTGCACCTTTACCTTCCAATGTCACTGTAATCAGATTGTTGCTTCCAAACCGAGATTGATCAGTTTATTCACATATGCATCTCCTCTACTGACTTTCACATGTACTGTATTGGTATCAGCTCATAATTTGGCAAGTGTTTTGGGTCTGCTTGCTATAATAATACGCTTTTGTTCCCAGTGAAAAAGTGAGAAATCTCAGTGAGGTAAGATTTCTGTTTAAGGTCTAAAATTGTCAGCTTTATGCTAGAGAAGCTATTATCTCCTATTCTCCTTAATGACAAGTATGCAGATAACACTTCATGGCCCATGTCACAGCAGTAGCAAAGTTGAAGTGTGAGTTCTGTTTTATAGTGGTGTTTTGACTCTAGCCTCTCCTTTTTGAAACTTGACTGGTGGCAGGATCAAAAAGGGTCTTTATTTTGTGTGTCAGATTCTACTTTCTTTATCATAAGGTGGTTAAATAATATGCTCAGATTGTGATGGTAGTATTTACATCAGTCACTCATTCTGGGGACTAGGCCCTCTGATCTCTCAAATACTAGTTTATCTTTGAACCGGTCATACTAGTAGCTGTCTAACCTGTTGTTAAAGGTGAAGAGAACCAAAAGCTGCCCTTTGTTACAGGCTACTGGCAGAGCTACCACAGAAGTAAAATAAGAAATGAATAATATAACTTGCTCCCTTGTGGTTTGAGTCTTTCATTCTGTAGATAAGAAACATCTAAAACTTTTCTTGTCTTTGAGCTCTTTCTAGACTCCATATTGATTTTTTTTAATTATTTTTTTTTTCTTCTTTGCTACTCTCTCAGCTGGTTGTATAAATGCTGTTTTCCCCTTTTAATGGGAGCAGAAAGGGGTTTTGGCTTGTTTTAGAAAATCTGTGTAGGATTAATGATTCTTGTAGCTGAAAATAGCCGGTAGGTGCAAGCAGGGGGCCCAAAAAGAGGGAAAGTATCTGATGTTTGCGGTGATTGGGCCTTATTTCCCCAGATCACCAGTTCTGAACAACTTGAGTAAGAACTTACTTTGGTTTTGCTGTACTTAATTTTACAAATCTAAACCTGTTATAAATCTTCCCAGCTTAAGAGAACATCCAGGTAGCTGGTGCCAATATCCTGTAGAATCCTGTTAGCTAATTTAAAATAATAAAGCTAGGTTGAATCGTTGCCTAATACTTGATTTATTGCTTGTGCAGTAATGACTAAAATGTTGATTAGGTCATTACCTGTTCTTTCTCTGCAAAACAGTAAATGTATTTCATAAAGAACAAGAAGTTAAACATTACTTGCATGCAAGATGTGTTTTTTAGTATGTTTCCAGATGTTGTTATGTGGGAAAGTGAACATAAATCCTTTAAAAAAGGGTTCCTTATGGGTTGTTTTGTTTCAAGCCTATAATAGAGAATTTGGAAATAGGGTGAGAAATTGAACTGTATAAAATATTTTGAGGATGTATATTAAGGTATTTAAGGGGATACTTAAAATGTTAATGATGCATTAAAGTTCTTCTGAATACTACTCTAGTATTTCACGTGGAATGATTTTGATCATGAGTTTGATAACAATTCTGATCAACTGCACACTATATTCAATTATGTTGACTATATGTAAGACTACAGCCATTAATCCTGTAGTTTTAATAACAAAATAGTAAATACTTGATCTTTCTAAATGGTCTTATGACTTTTCTAAATTTTCTTCAGCTTTGTAGGTTCATGCCAATTATTTTTGAGTGCTGCATATGTAATCTCGTAGAGTACTGATACTTCAGTTTTACTGCTTACGCTTCTCTGCTTTTTTGTCTGCTTACTTCAGAGGTGCTAGAAGGCAAAAAAAAGAAACACCAAAACAATTCAGTAACCTGTTTATGTTTAGACTTCAGCTCTGTGTTACTTGGATTATTTCAAAGTGTAGGTCATTTATTTTTGGCTATAAATTTTCTTTTTCAATTTTGATGGTCTTTGAATTTCAGCATTTTTATTCTTCAATACTGGCAAATTTACTATACAAAAGCTTTGTTTCCTTAGCAAATAATTACTTGATAATTCAATTTCTACCAGATTGCTGCTGTTTGGGGTAAAGGCCAGGAACATCCTTTTCTTACATTTCTGTTAAAATATCTGAAAGCTTTTTTATCCTGTCAGTAGACTTCACTACAAGAAGTTTTCCCTTCTGATCTTGGAGAGAAGGTGCAGACTTCTCAAAAAAATGCCAACAACAAAACAAACTAAAAACCAAACCATGTCATTCATCAGTAGCCCTGTGCTGGGAGAGGAGATTATCCTATTGAGAGAAACAGATCTGAAGAAATCAAAACATCTAAACCAAAGATTTGTCTGTCATATCACAGATGAAGGGATTTCTTTTTTGATTTTCTAATCTCTCTGTGGCTGTCATCTGCTTAGAGACATGCCATTTTGTGGTGATTATGGGAGTCCTGAGCATGTGAATATCCAGAAATGTGTGGGAAAGAGAAAGCTGTTTGATACAACATCTTGGGGTTTCCAAAAGACATGAAGTAAATTTCTTGTACCAAAGGTTCTGAAAGAAATTTGGATGAGTGTCTTCTTGCGAGCAGGTAACTAGTTAGAAGATGAGAAACTAAAACTCAATTTTTGTAGTAAATGGTGTTCACCAGCAAAGTCCTGCAGGAGTCTCTGCTGGACCTTGTGCTGCTTAACATCTGAAAGGCAATGGGGTGAAGTCTGGTGAAGTTTACTTGTGTTAAGCCCCTTAAGGGCCAGCTGAAAAGGGATAAAAGAGATAAAGAAGGACTTTTCAAGACAGTGAATTAGGAGGGAAACACTTTAAACTTGTAGAGAGTGATAGGCCTTGGGCCAACAGTTTCTTCCAAAAATGAGATCTTGATGTTTTTGCAGAAAACTGCTTTGATAATGCTTTCTGGATTTCCTACTGAGAATCGAGTGTCAAAAATATAAAGCATTCTAAATTTTAGTTTCATGTTGCTGACTTTCATAAATAGCTTCTAGTAGATGTTTTAGCAACATATGCAAATAAATACGGTTTGGGGAGTTATGCCTCTTAAGAATGAGGGATTCTTTGATTGCATTGCTTTGTCCTTGAATATTTTACCATTGGTAGTCTTCAAATAGCACCTAGCATGTCTATCTTGAGAGTCTAGAAGTCACATATTGAAGGTTAATTAGGTGGCTGTAGGGCACATTTACAAAATAAAGAACAGTTTAAGGTTGTTTTTACTACCTTGCAGTTAATTTTTTTTCTTTGATACTAGTCTTCACCAGTTTGTTTTTCTGTATGCTCAAAAGACCTCCAATTATAATTTGACAGTACAATGTTGCTTATGGAATTAATGCCTTCAGTTACTGTTTTGGGTTTGTGCACTCAATTGACTGATGGCTTGGTGTTCTCATATTTCTTTCAACTCCAACCTTGTTTGGAAATAGGGTTTACTAAAGAAGCTGAAGATATTTCATATTTTAAGCAGTTGCCTCAAATGTTAGCTTTGTGGAGTTCCTGTTTAACCACTTATGGTAGACAAAATGATGTATTAGCTTTTGTTAAAGGTAGTCATTTGTTTGTCTTAAGCTTTCTGATGTCTGACAGCAATAAATTTGCATTGAAGTTACCTGTATTTGGGAAGTCTTTGTCAGTTTCATCTTAATTCTTACACCTGTTTTAAGTACATATGCATTAACCAATTTATTGTATGTCTTAATGGGCATTATTTGCCATAATTAAGCAATGGGGATGCCTGTACTATCTTATGGTGTGGTAGATTTACTGAGGCAGACACTAAAACCTTGTTAACAGTTTCTGTTCCAAGTTACTGGAGAATCTCTCCAAAGAAAGCATCATGCTGTGTTCCTTATCATTTGTTCTGGATGTGAGGTGTGGTCTAGGAGCTGTGTAGCCCTATAATCAGGCCAGTAGGATTTAGAAGCTCCTTTCAAGCCATAGCTAGTTTACCAGTTACTGAGTGAGATTATGGACAGAGCAGATTTATGTTCTCATATGATCATGCTCTAACATTTATCCATGATGTTTCTGAAAGTGTTATTGAGTATTTCACTTGGTCATGTTCCTGCTGAGATACCTCTAAAATAGACTGTCACAGTTAGTATTTAATGTGAAAGGTCTCTGTTTTTATAAGGGTGGTGCAAAGTGAGTGTATTTTGTACTGAGATCCAAGGGTTGTAAGGATGCTTTGAATTCTATACCATTTCATTTGCAGGACATTTACTTCAGAAAACACTCCTTAAGCTGTTAGTGCCGTCAGACTCACACAGCTAAAATTAGACGAATATGAAAAGACCAGTTGCTTCAAGCAGTGTTCTGTGGGAATGACTTGTATATTGAGGAAATACCACTGGTAATATGTGTTTTGTTTCAGTTGTTTTTATGCCTAAACTGAGTGCGTATCTTGTGTTTTTTTAGCAGCACAGTGGAATGAAGTTTTCCATGAAAGGGACTCATAACCAAGGCAACAGCTACAGCCCTGTCAGCAGTGGAGGCATGAGGCAACCAGTTGGTAACAGAGGACACCACCAGTACAATCGTAATATCTGGAGGAGAAAAAAACACAGAGACAGTTTGCCTATTAGTCTGAGCAGATAATGGCAGATGCCAAAATGACCTTCCCTGTTCAGACAGACTGAGGGAATGCCACTCGACTTGAGGGATAGAGACCAGCGTCCAGCACATCGTTTTATTGGTGTTGCCAAATATCTGCAGCTGACTTCTTTGCATGTTTCTTTGTGTGGTGGTTCAGCCCATCTTCAAGAAGTAGTTGTGCTTATCTGTGAAGCCTTATTAAATGTGGAAGTTTGTTTTCTGCCTTCCCACAATGGTTCATACAGTGCCGAAGCAGCTCTGACAATAGAACTGCAAGGACATTTACAAATGCTGTGGCTTTTTTGCTGTGGCGACATCTGTTCCTTTGTGGGTTCTGTTTTGTTTTATTTTGGAAGTGAAGGAAACTTCAGCCCCTTGGAAATCTTTTATTTTCCTCTTTCCCCCCCCCCCCTCTGCAGCAGATCACGTTGGGAATTCATAGAAGTAAATTTGCTGCTCTCCTGTTTCTGTTTCAAAGTTCAGATTTTTTTTGCTCTGTAAATATCGGAAGTATAATTTGTGCAATAACTTGGAATTTTTAATTTAATTTCATATTGTCACATAAGTTATATTTAAGGGGAAGAGGTTTTTTAATTTACAGATCCTTTCCCAGGTTGCATTATCTAAGTTGGGTTCATAGTTTTGGCAGGTTGTCTGAGCAGTGTTACAAACATGATATTTGGTAATATTTGAGGCTTCTTGATTCACAATGAAAGTGCGATTTGGCTTACGGTTTTAAGAAGGTATTAGCTCCAAAGCATTTTGACCCTGTGTTTTTTAGCTCATTGTCTGGCCTCTATCAGTTGTCTTGCTCTGACCAATGAGTTTTAATTTTATTCCTTTAACTAGACAACAAATCCAGCATTTGTAGTACCAGAAGTAAAACTTTTGACGGGCAGGGGAAAAAAGTTGGTTCGAGTCCTGATGTGAAATTAAAAAGCTGTGAACTACACGCTTTGATGCATTTTAGTAACGTAACCTGTTAATGTTTGGGTTCAAACAACATTATTAAACAGAGGTACCCGGCTTAAGGAATGTGGAGAAAGGAAATATGTTGATTCCATTAAGGAATCTGTATAGCAGTATGCATTAGTTCTGTTAAGAGCAAATATATAAAAAGTACTTCAGCTGCTCTAAGCATTACGAGAAGTATCTTTTAATGTATTGCAGGAGAGCACAGCCCAGTGTTGTACACAGTATGAGTGGCTGGCACTAAATTTACAGATGCATACAGGTATACTATGCAAGTGTGTATTGCCATGACAAACACTGTCTTTAACTTTTTGAAAAATATACATCCTGCCTAACCCTGAGTTTTTAAAGCACCACAGTTGTCCTGGGACTAGGTCACATCTCATGCCCTCTAACTTCACATTTCTTTTAATGAGAGCTCTTAAGCTATACAGAAAACTACAGATCAGTTATATAAATCCACTCGCAGAGAAAGCTGAAGAATCGTGTTAATAGGACATCTATACTGTGTACAGATACGGAAGGTTTTAAAACTGATACCTGAATATTAAAATGAGGTGTCAAGCATGAAGCTTTTTTATACGCTGTATGCCTTTGACGCAGAAGTAGTTCATGTTATTACTGAATCTGTCAAACACAAACAGGTCCTTGAGGGGATAGAGGGCAACATTCCAAAGTAGAGTAGCGCATATCTGTTCGCAAAAAGTTTGTCTTAATGCTCCAGACTCATCACAATTTAAAAAAAGTTTTAAAAATTGTGAGCTGATTCATAAATAATATCTAAGGGCTGTTACATGAGCCTGTACTGCTTAGTCTTCACACACTAGCAATATTGAGCATAACTGCATTAAAGAGCCTTCAAAGGCTTTAGTTGGTGTCTTATACTAGTGTCCATTTTAAAGCAAAACTCATTTGAAAAGTGGTATCATGTAACACTTCAGTCATGGTGAACCAAATAAATTGGCCTGGCTATCACTGTGGTTATGTGCTACAGGTTTAAAAGGAGATCATGTTTAAATTTTTTGTGTGGACAACTATGTGGAAGCTAAAATTGACATATTTTTATGTAAAGTTTTCTATTCTTTGATTTTTAATAAACTTTGGAGACCAGTCACTCTTCTGTACATTTTTATGGGAAATTTAATGGATGAAGTAGTACATTACCGTATCCTGTTGTTTGACTTGCACTTTGCACACCTGCTTTAAATTGTTCATGCTGGACACCTTCAGAATGAGCTTGGAAGGTGGATGGACACCCTCTGCAAAGGTTTGTGATGTGTTTATAACTGGAGTAGTGAACATGGTCGTTGGGTTTGTAGTGGTGGATTTGATTCTTTGGTAATGAGAGAGCAAAAGAACTGGAGATAATCCCCTCTCTCAAGAATACTGTTGGGAACTGACTACCTGAGCCCTTGAGATACCTTAGCATTCTGTGCAAGTCTCTTCCTGTAGTTTCTAAATCACTTTCAAGATTTTTGTCCTGTTTTCAGCCTCCTTAAAGATTGGACATAGCTTGTGAGGTTTTTTTTGTAAATCCATGAACTCCAGGAAAGGGAAGTATTTTTGATAGTAATACACGGCTAGGGATTCAGAATCAAAGAGATCTGTAGTACTTGGTCAGTCTTAGTCAGCATTCACTGGAGAAAAATAGAGAAGTGATGAGAAAATACTAAGTGCTTGATAATAGCTGGGTTAGTAACTTTTTTTTTCTATAAAGATCAGTTAGCCAGTGGGACATGGTTGACAGAAGAATGTGTAATCTCTGGAGGCACAAAGACTTAGTGCAGCAGCACTGATCCTGGAACTTCCACCTTTCCCTTTTCTTGTCCAGATGATGACTTTGCTTTATTCTTCCCACAGATTCAGCCCAACTATTTATCCTTGTTAGTCTTTTAATGCATTAGGAGTCTCCTTGACAATTTGAACCCTTGTTCTTCAATTATAATTTGATACCCCCATGATCTGTTTCCCAGCCCCACTGTCTATTTTGTACGCTGTTTACAGGCAAAATTAGTCATGGACTTTAGATGTGGAAGGAAGAGACTGCAATTTGATTGGATGAACAGGATCCACAGTGTACATTGTAGAAGGAGCTCAGTTGCTATCTGTTGCCATTTCTAAGAGCTGTCACTGCTGCTGTTGGATTCTTTCTGTACTCCATCCCTGTGTACTGAGGCAGGGTAAGAAGACAGAAGTGTGACTGCTGGTGCAGTGTTGTTAGTTCAGCTGTATTTCTTTCCACTGGAACAGCTATGTATGGGACAGCATCTTGAGAACGGGAATAGCAACAGTCTGTCAAAAAGCAGTGTTGAAGTGCAGTATACCTTTAAGCAATGTGACCTCTATCATTTGTGGGCAAAAAATAAACTTATATTTTGAATGCAGGTAACAGATAACAGGCAGCAGGTAACTCGGTGTGTATGTGGATGGGGTGAATTTGTCAACTTTGAGCTGTCAAGGATGGCAAGCCTTATACTTGCTGGCTGCTGCCAGTATCTGGTTAAATAACACCCGGGCTAAACCTTAATTCTCAAGAGACAGAGCTATTGATCAGGTGGCTGATCATGTTCTGTACT